>ML784331.1:725716-740039 GCA_009831015.1 Picea engelmannii | reverse complement strand
ACAAGTTTGGAGGCATATGGGCATTGGGATCATGAGGCTTTATAACCCTACAATAACAAGAGACATTAATTGAACTTTGACTAGATTGAAAGGTGCGTGCAATTGAAAATACTAACAACCCAAAACTAAAAGGGATCAATACACAAATTGTCAATGAGAGGTGATCTGGCCGTGGTGTGTAGGAAGAGGCCTAGCACTTTCAAAATTATCATTCTCCATATATTTTATACAAATTTTACAAGGAAATTGTATTAGGACTAGACACGGGCAACAATGACTTGTGAATGGGGCCAACGTTGAAACTTTTTCAAACTTTTTTTGAATGCATTGAAATTTGACATGGATAGACTATTCACATGACTTAATGATATGGGAGGGTTTCTGGACTCAAATTTGACTCACACACCCACTTTCTTCCATCATCAATTCATCATGTAAAGCATAAACACTAATTTAGTGGAGTCATTGATTTGCCAGGTTTTAGTGTTCCCAGTGAATGGATGCGTTGTTGTTGATATGGAATGGGACAACACATGTACCTTCTTAATTTTATTCCTTCACTTGGTGTGAGCCTGGTCATTCCTAGCCTTGAATTGAAAGTTTCCCCTAGTCTTAGTCATCACCCTTCATGACACTTGTCACCCAACGATCATTAGATCACAAGGTTGGAGGCATATGGGAATTGGGATCATGAGGCTTTAAAACCCTACAGTAACAAGAGACATTAATTGAACTTTGACTAGATTGAAAGGTGCATGCAATTGAAAACAATAACAACCCAAAACTAAAAGGGATCAATACACAGACTGTCAATGAGAGGTGATTTTTCCATGGTGTGTAGGAAGAGGCCTAACACCTTCAAAATTATCATTCTCCAAATATTTTATACAAATTTTACAAGGAAATTGTACTAGGACTAGACACGGGCAACAATGACTTGTGAATGGGGCCAACGTTGAAACTTTTTCAAACTGTTTTTGAATGCATTGAAATTTGACATGGATAGACTATTCACATGCCTTAATGATATGGGAGGGTTTATGGACTCAAATTTGACTCACACACCCACTTTCTTCCATCATCAATTCATCATGTAAACCATAAACCCTAATTTAGTGGAGTCATCGATTTGTCGGCACACGACCAAGGTCATATCAAAACAACCAAGTAGAGAGACACTACAATCTATGGTGTCTTTGAAGAGACCAATGGAAAACAAAATTACAAATATCTTATTAATTAGCACATGAGGGTGGTGTTGCTATACTCAACCCATGTGATATGGGGCTCTAAGAATTGCATATAATCATGGGACATGAGTTTCTTTTGACTATCATTGTCAAGTATGATGGTGGTCAACTAATGTTTATTGTAGCAATTATGAATGAAAAGAATGGTATTTTATTGGGTCAAGAGAAGGAGAGATATATCTTCCATGCTAGGTTTGGTAAGGTAATGTTTTATGGATTTGATTAGGGGTAGGGAATAATGGGGGGTTCTTCAGATTTATAGTTAGATTGATCGATATACAAGGCTTTGGATGTACCTTGACATTTTAGAACTTGTCAATATGTCGCATAATGTGTGTAGGTTTTATAGAAGTGATACCATTAGTTTTTCTAGAGGATAAAGGGACAATGAATTTAGGGTTATGAAGGCAAGCAAGAGAAGGCAACATGTTAGGATTAGGGTTGTGAGGATTATTGTTAGTTGAAGGGGTAGGGTGGCAATAGGATTGTAAATGAGGGTGCTTCTCTACTTTGTATTCAATGGCCAAGGCACTGATAAAGGCTTGGTTAAGGGTGTTTCTCTCAATCATGGATACTTCATAGATAAAAAAGGACTAATAATCTATAATTAAACTTGAGAATAAGTACCTCATATGATTCGTGAATCTGGAGATAAATCTAGAGTTCTGTGGAAAATACCTACACATGATATTGGGAAGATAGCCTAGGGGGTAGAAAGACTACTTGATTACTTCACAACATGCATTCCAAGTGGTGATGGGATTTGGAGCAAATCTAGAAGTAGCATCACCATTAATTTCATTATATAGTTCTGGTGTTGTGAATTGTGACTACCACCAAGTTTGAGAGATCATTTCTAAATGGTTATTAGCAAGGAGTGATCCTTGAGCTTCCGTCATATCCACATTGGTCTAGAAGTAGGCTACGTACGAGGCTACAAGTCCATGAGTCTAATATCTCTCCATTCATTTGCCCACCATATTTTGATAAGGTGATTCATGTATCCAACTAAAAAATGGAAGTTTGAGGTTTCTTACTTGAGTATTCAAGGAGTCCATTGACTACTACATGGATAAATTTGTTTAGGGATGATTCTCCTTCATTTGAAGAGGGATTTTCATGAGAAAGCATGACAAAAAGAGGTCATTATGAGGGGATAGAATCTGGAAACCCTATCTCTAAAAGAACCCTAGTGCAATAGAGAAGGAAGGTGTCTTGGGCTAGGGGTGAGACAAAGGGAAGGAGGCAATAATTTGGGTTAGTAGATAGTCTCCAAGATAAATCTAAGGGGAAATAATTGAAAAATTAATGAATTGACTTGAGAAAACTCCACCCGAGATCTGGGTGGGAGGGTGTTTCTCCAAAGGAACCAAAATTGCAAAAAAATCTTCTTTCCAAATAAAGGAATCCATTTAAATTTCGGACTAAAGAAGGGAATGGCTTGAGATTAAGCATTAATGTAGATTTGGGTGGGAGGGAACACTCTAAAGATGAGAGATGACTTCTGGGTGGGGCATGAAGCTAAAAGAAACCAAAAATGTGAGATGAGTAGGCCTAAAGTAATTCTCTAATACCAAATTATGAAAGTGAATACCTCTCAAACCAAAAAACCCTAGCATGAAAGGGAAGCACACAACCTAAATATAGAGTTAACCCAAAAACAAAGAGAAATGACAACAAATGTGAAGAGCCTCATTGCAAAATGGATTACTTTATTCATCTTGGAAAATGGCCTTACATAAGATTACAATGGGTCCACACAACCCAATCGATAAGAGAAACAACTAAAAACTAATGCACATAGAAAAAAACCCAATGACCGAGAGAAAAACAATTAAATACTAATGCACATAGCTTAAAGGTTGAAAAGGTGCAACTACATGCTCACATATCAAGTAAATGCTTAACTAATTGTCGGGAATGATGAAATTTTTTCCTTGAAGCTAGGTGTTTCTAAGTAAAGGCTAGATGAGCTAGGAATCACTATGTATAAGTTGAGGGGTGTGTCCTCCTTGGGGAGACTTTTCTAGCTATTCATATAAAGACAACATATATTAAATGAAGGAAGATTAAAATCTACAAAATAAAACAATGAAATTCCAAAAACTAGGTTGGGCATGGGTTTCCTCAAGACATTTATATCCAAGGGGTGATGCATGTAGGCTTCTTCTCACAAAGTCACGCCCAAGGCATTTGGAAGTTAGAAATAATTACATGCATAGATAATTAAAAAAACACATCAAAATTATAAAAATAAAGATAGGGAATGTGTGTACAACAATGTAACAACGTGGATCTAAGATGGACAAATGCTACAAAGAAAAAACCAAAGAAAATAAATCCATTAATCCAATCATGAGACAACATTGAAAAACAAAGAAAGCTCCTCCCATATGAAGTCACCATTATGTTGACAAGAATTTTTGTATGAGAATACTAATTGATCCCCATTAGTTGATTTGATGGCTAGTTGTAGACAAAACATGTTTTAGTTCAAGGTCATAATGTGTTAGGTGTTGATTTCATGAGGGGTCATAGAGGTTATGGGTCAAATCATATAAAGAGGTTAGTGTGTTTAGGGTCAAATCATACTAGGGTGTTATTATATCTGATGGTTAATGTGTTCATGGTCATGGTGTATTAGGGGTTAGTGTCTTTGAGGTCAAAGTGATTGAGGGGCTGATTTTGTCAAGGAGTTACTATATTTGGGGGTTAGTGTGTTTAGGGTCATAGTGTGTTAAGTGGTGATTATGTAAAGGATCATAAGGATCAAGGGGTATACTAGTGTCATAGTGTTTAGGGGTTATTATATCATAGATCATAATAGTTAGGAGGTATAATGTTTATAGGGTCATAATAGTTATGGGTCTTATTGTTAAATGGGTTTCTCTATTCATGAGTCACAATGCGTTAATGTTCATAAGGTGTTATGATGATTAGTGTGTATGCAATCATAATGGCTATAATATGAATAATACATAATAAACAATAATGACCATGGTACAAGGGGGTAACATGTCATTAGAGGATTTGAAACTTTGTGGAGGAAGTGTGTTGAGTGCTAGATGTTGGTAGAGGCACATGACGAGGTTGCACATGGCTAGAAAAAGCATCAACAACTAGACAAACATAGATATAGTAAGAAACAAAAAAAATTAGTCGATTTACATTAGATAACCCATTGATAACACATGAAATAAATATGGTAGAAACACTATTATTGTATTTACATCTTTCATTTGGTGGTTCATCATTAGTAAAGGGTATATTTTTAACTTGTTCACAATCAATTCCTACATATGGTTATGATAAAATCCCAAGCGAGGCTCATCCAGATGCCCTACAAGCATATCAATCATTGAACTATGTACATGTTTACATGGTTTATCAATTTCCCCATGCTAGATATAATTTATAAATTATATATTATAAATTATAATATATAATTTATAAATTATACATATTATATAATATACATATTATATTATATATAACAATTATAAAAACAAAATAGAAAAAAAAATACCAAAAAATAAACAAATAACAAAACAGAAGTTTGAAAAAAAAAAAAAAAACACATTTCAACTCTCGTACGAACTAGCTAGAGCGGGAGAATTTCAATGTCAGAGTAGAGAAGGATGGAACACAGAGGAGGAGGAGGGAACGCAGAGGAGAAGGAGAGGAGGTGAGGGCACACAGAGGAGGTGAGGGCAAGCAGAGGAGAAGGAGAGGAGGTGAGGGTACGAAGAGGAGGTTAGGGCTCACCGAGGAGAAGGAGAGGAGGTTAGGGCATGCAGAGGAGGTAGGTCACACGAAGAGGAGGAGAAGGGGGTCAGGGTAGAGAGGAGGGCACGCAGAGGAGGGGAAGGAGAAGGAGTTTTAGGGTAGAGAGGAGGGAACACAAGGAGAAGGAGAAGAAGAAGGAGGTTGAGGAGAAGGAGAAGGAGGTCAAGGGTAGAGAGGAGGGCACGTAGAGGAGGAGAAGGAGGTCGACCTGCACGCAAGGAGAAGGAGAAGGAGGTTTAGGGAAGCACATAGAAGTTAGGGATTGAGGGTATGCTGGATAGAGGAGGAGGAGGGAACACCATTTGAAACCTGTGCGTGAGGAGATGGAGGTCGACAATCAATTCAACATGGTACTATTTCTCTTCTTTTAAGTTTTCTGGTATTTTTATCTTGAAACATGCCATGAACATGTTCACATTATCCATTTTATATTTCAATCTTGGGATCATTAGTATCCCATTCATTACTATAAATTCTCAAGGTTTTTCCACACATCTTACAAACCACTACTAAAATAGAGGGAACCCAACACCATCAATGAAGAAAAAAAATTAAATAAATGACAATGAGAGAGTTGTGACCATATGTCAACTAATTTGTCCCTTTAAAAAAACTTCATTGATGTGCAAGGGAGTAATATGTCTGTGAGAAAAAACCAAACATCTACCCCATCCACATACATTTAATAAGGTGTGTGGGATAAACACACCCTCAAAACAACAAAAAAATCACAAGAAGATACCTAAAACCCTAGTATCATTCTTAGAGATTAATGTAAAGGCTTTGAGACAACACCTTAGGCCTATGAACCACTACCAAAATAAAGGGCACCCAACACCATTGATGAGGTAAAAAAAATAAACTACAATTCAATTCTATTATTTCAGTCCTTAAAGATTATGCTCACCATCCCCATCAATATCTCTTTTGTGTGGAGAATGTTAGGGCCAAAATCCACTCATGCAAATAAGACTTAAAAAACTATAAATGAAGTAAAAATTCAACTTTAGGTTTGGCATAGTACTCATGTAGACAAAACCATAAAGGGAAAATATTGCATGATCATGCAGACCCAAAATTCTTTATAGCACCCAACTAAATTCTCCCTCAAATTTGAGATTCAAATTCCACCACTTGTCCTTTTGAAGCTTCCATATTGTGATCATCAATACCACATAGTTGAATATGATTAGTCCACACATCCATTAAGTCAACCCTGATATTGTTAGTGTGGCAGTATGACACTTTCTAAGATTTTCATATGCACCTATAGTCTCTATTTACTAATCACGTCAATGTTTTATCTTCACCCACTATGCATATGTTCCATCCTTGTCTCATCTTGAATGAACACCATGTAGGGAAATCTTGTGCTTTTAATTATATTTCATCCCATTTGTATTCCATGTATCATCCCTTCAATTATACATTGCTTTTTCTTGGACCTAAAACATTATAGAATTCGATTTTGGTTCGAGGTCAAGTCAGTGGGAAGTGTTGCACAACTAGACAACATAAGAATCTCACTCTGCCCATTCTAGTATTGGACCAGAAATATCATAAAACACATGTTAAAACTTTATGCAAATATATGAATTGTGTATACACAATGACACTAAGATCATTGTATTTTTTGACATCACAATAATTGTGTCCCAAAGAAACTAAATTAGTTTCCATACAAACAAGTTTCTTAAGAGAAACACGTTAAAGTATAGCCCCTAAGAGTTATCCAAGTTATTTGCAAGAATGTGATCCTCAATATTATCCTCTTCATGCACATTTATTTATTCATGTTCCTCTCAATCTACTATTGGTGCACAATGATGCATGTGCTAGAGTTTTTAGTCCATACCTCGATGAGGAATTTTTTTATGAGATACCTCTAAATTTAAAAGTATGGAAAATATATAATAGAGTCAAGAAACAATAAATAATATGAGCTTATTGTGGCTTAGGTAATAGAAGATTGAAACAATTCTATTTCCTTTCTTTTGGATATGGCAACTAGGGGCATTTATTAGAACACCTTAACTAGGTGTGTTTATTATGAATAATTGTTTACCAATTTATATTATATAAATGGTACTCTGTGCTCATAGATGGTATGAATTGTCCATACAAAAGGACAATAAGATTGTCATATTTCTTGACATCAAAATGATCATGGCCCATAGAAATTTAAGTAGTTTCCACACAAACAAGCTTCTTAAGAGAAACATGTTGAAGTATAGCCCCTAAGATTTATCCAATTTATCTGCAAGAATGTGATCCTCAATATTATCCTCTTCATCCATATCAATTTCTTCATGTTCCTCTCAATCTATTATTGGTGCACAATGATGCATGTGCTAGAGTTTTTGAACCATAGCTTGACCAAGGAAAATTTTAGGAGCTACCTCTAAATTTAAAAATATAGAAAAATGATTAATAGAAACAAGAAACAAAATGAGCTTACTATGGATTAGGTAATAGAATCATGAAACAATGATCGAGTGATACAAAATAAGATGAAAGATAGCCTATTGATAACAATATTTTTTCATTGGGACCACAAAGCTCAATAATTATATCAAACCCTTTTATTGATGTTTCAATTACACAAAACCTTCTATGTTTGATACTTATGCAAAAATAATTAGATTTCACTCTTGGACACCAATTTGACTTTATTTTGGTATTTTGACTACAATTGGTAATTTTAGAACCAATTCTACTATCATTGTCATGAGAGGAATATTAAAGGAGCTAGAGCACAATGATTAAAGAAAAAAATTATGAGTGAATGCGAGTAATGTGAAATTATAAAACCATGATGAGAACATAAGTTCCTAATAAAAATGGAGTTACCTTTGATGTCTCGAGGAAGATAAAATAAAATAGGACAATATAGTTATAATGTTAATAAAATAGTCTTGCTTTTTCTCGCTTGCAGCCTAACATGTGGTTTCTTTTTGACCACCATGGTTTAGTTGGTTTCATCAACCTTATGGACTTGAGGAGCTAGAGGAGGTTGGGTTTACACATTAACTTTCCTAACATACAATGTACAATCTCTTTTCTGTGATCTGTAAGAAAGTATTCAAAATATCAATATACAGAAACACAAAACATACTGTTGTAGAGTACTAGTTAACTATTGTCGAAATTTCTGCTATATGTGCCCTATTATTTTACACATTATGTATTAGTTTTCATATTTCCAATTTGTTGTTGTGAGTTTCTACAAGTTTCTATTTATGCTCATTACATCATATCAAATGTAAGTCAATTCTATCCCCCTACCCTCCTTGGGAATTATATAAAAGTTCCATGATGCCAATGGCAGGCATCTCTTCTTACTTGTAGGTTCTTTTCTCCAAATTTCAAATTTCCTATAAGAAGCATATTCAATTTCATATACCTTATAGTAGAAGGAAACAAGAAAAATAACAATAAATGTCTTTCTGGAAAGATATTGTTAGCTATGGTGGTGATTCTCCTTGCAAGTAGTACATCTTGAGAAAATTGTCTATGAAGGTCATTCTCAAAGTTGTTCAACACCCAATTGCATAAGTCTACTACAAGTATGCCAATTCTAAAGGGGATTCCTAAACACCTTATAATATATCCCATCTAAATAACTTCCCATTTTTTAACAAGCTAGTTAGGGAATTCATCCTACCGAATAATAAGGGCCTCTGCCTTTTCCTTTCTGACCACTACACATGTTGTCCTAGTGAAGATATGCAAACACTACATCATTCCTTCTATGTTTGAGTTCAATTTTGAGAGCAATGTTGTTTGCAAGATGCACATTAAGAATGAGAATTCCTCTAATCCACCCTTAGAACCACTCTTCAAGATGAAACTATATGCAACTTTAAGAAAAAAATGCAACTTATGCAACTATATGCAACTATATGCAACTATGCAAATATATGCAAATATGCAACTTATCCAACTATGCAACTATATGCAACTTTATGCAACAATGCAACTTATGCAACTATATTGCAACTATATTGCAACAATTTCGTATGTAGTTATGAAAATATGAAACTATATGCAACTATGCCACATGCAATTTATGCAACTTATGCAACTTTATGGAACTTATGCAACTTTATGCAACTATATGCAAGTATGCAACTATATGCAACTTTATGCAAATATGCAAATATATGCAAAATATGCAACTTTATGATAATTCCTCTAATCCACCCTTGGAACCACTCTTCAAGATGCAACTATATGCAACTATGCAACTATATGCAACTTTATGCAAAAAATACAACTTATGCAACTATATGCAACTTATGAAACTATATGCAACTATATAACAACTATATGCAACTATATGCAAATATGCAACTTATCCAACTATGCAACTATGTAACTATATGCAACTTTATGCAACAATTCAACTTATGCAACTATATGCAACTATGCAACATATAACTTATGCAACTTTATGGAGCTTATGCAACTTTATGCAACTATATGCAAGTATGAAACTATATGCAAGTTATGAAACTATATACAACTTTATGCAACAATGCAACTTATGCAACTAAATGCAACTATATGCAACTGTGTTGGTACCACAAACGTATATTGGCACGGTAACTTATATTCTTGTTTTAACGAGTGTAGGTACCACCAAATAGGTATCTGTCGGATCTATCTTCCTCGAGTGATGATCAAGATATACTAAGAGAGGTTGAAAGTGAGACGTGTTGTACTAGATCTACCGGTTCTAGATCAACTAGATCTTAAAAGGTAAGGACAAGATTTCATAAATGCATGCAATTTTTTATTGCCAACAGAGGGTGATGTAATTATGATGTTGAGAGCATAGGTGACATTGAGTTTCCCTTGAGTTATAAACATATAGCACAACGATGGGCACCTAAGGAGCTACCTGAAGTGGACACAGATTTCTTCATCAGTGGGAGGATGTATCGCATTGCTCCTTCATCCTTACATGGATTGGGGTTATTTTCCATGGATGGCATAAAGGTCGGCTATGGAACTGTAACTGAATTGATGGAGTATGTCGGACCATTATACAAATACAATCACTGGTTGATGTTGATCCGATATATGCGAAGTATGCAGAGATACGGAGTTGCCGCAAATTATATACAACTAGTAGATAACAATCAAAATAAAGGGGCAACTATGTATATTGACGGAAGGTCAAAAGATACTGGAAACATTGTGGGATTTATAAATAGTACACGACCATTGGCAACAACTAAGAAACCGGATTGCATATTTGAGGGATGCGAAGGAAATCGTATATTAGTATGTGCAACAAAAACAATAGTTCCAAGTGAAGAGTTGTTGATCGATTAAAAATTAAACCGAATAGATGGAGGGGGTGTGACTATGGGGGTAAATATCTTACATACCATTCAACTCAACCTTTGATCAATCATTGTTGCAATTTATTGCTGCAATATTTCAATTTTTTACTGCATATATTTCATTTTTCATTATTTATTTTTCATAACTCTTGTTGATTAATTTATTGTGTCAACATCTATCTAGGGTGACCGTGAGATATCACAGGCTACATCTGTCCAGGGTGACTGTGGAAAGGCACCCACTATGCCTCAGCAGGTAAATGTTAAATACAGTAACAACTTATGACTACAACAACTAAATTTTAGAAATTTCATTAATTTTTTTTTTATGATATTACTGCAATATTTCATTTTTTTAATGTTACAGGTGAATTTCATAACTTTAATTGATTGATTTATTTTGTCAACATATGTCCAGGGTGATTGTGGCAGAAAATCACCTGCTATATCTGTCCAGGGTGACCATGGAAAGACACCCGCTGTGCCTCACCAGGTAAATGTTAAATACAGTAACAACTTATGACTACAACAACTAAATTTATGAAATTTCATTTTTTTTTTTTCTGATATTACTCCAATATTTCATTTTTTAAATGTTACAGGTGAATTTCATAACTTTTGTTGATTGATTTATTGTGTCAACTTTTGTCCAGGGTGACCGTGTCCGAAAATCACCCGCTACATCTGTCCAGGGTGACCGTGTCCGGAAATCACCCGCTACATCTGTCTAGGGTGACCGTGGAAAGGCACCCGCTGTGTCTCACCAGGTAAATGTTAAATACAGTAACAACTTATGACTACAACAACTAAATTTCTTAAATTTTGTTATTTTTTTTTTCTGATAGTACTGCAATATTTCATTTTTTTAATGTTACAGGTGAATTTCATAACTTTTGTTGATTGATTTATTTTGTCAACATCTGTCCAGGGTGACCATGTCTGAAAATCACCTGCTACATCTATCCAGGGTGACCGTGGAAAGGAACCCGCTGTGCCTCACCAGGTAAATGTTAAATACAGTAACAACTTATGACTACAAAAACTAAATTTCTCAATGTTAAAGTTCATCTCATTAATTTTATTCATCAATGTATTGTGGCATGGTCAACATGGGAAGGCTCCCACTGAGGATATTGATGAGGATGAAATATTTTATTCGACTGACCCAATGAAAACTGTAACGAAGGCCTTGAACAAGGATAACATAGAATATCTGGGTTTGCTTAGTGAAAGACCCTTGACACAGGAGGACAGGGCAAGAATTGTAGAACTACAAAATACAATAACTAATTTTGGGGTAAGTGGCATCTTCACATATTTTTATTAGCTATGACAATTTCATATTCATTTTTTTGTTTTATATTTTGTATATGATCTGATAAAGTAAATTTTTCCGTTTGTAGGAGTTTTTAAACCCCGTGCGTCGAGAACCTGTTGATCCTGCAACTGCTATAGGTAGCAGTGATGGTCCAATGCAAAAACAATGTCGACATAGCAAAGTGAAAGTGCGGCTTTTTGAGCCTCATGAGGTTCCCCTCGAATCCATTGATGAGAGAAATGATTTTGATCGGCATGACACGCTGAAGCATGATGAGCTAGAGCCTGGGACTCCACATGACTCTAGAGAGGAACATACTGTAGATGGAGAGGAAACTATTTTGCATGGATCAAAACGAATTAAAAACACTGAATCACTAGATGTCACCTTTCTGGTGGATGACGCATGTGTTCTGATGAAGATTTAGAAGATTGCAGGGAATTGTTAATTAATTGATTCATTTTTTTCATGAAATTGAAATGGACATTTGTTGAGATTAATATAAATTAATGGATAACACATTTCTGTAGGAAAAAATGTTTTCTATAGAAACTTAAATGAAAAAGCATTGGATCTATTTGGCCCCACCATTCACACACGGTGGAATGGCCAAGATATAAAAAATAAAGATGATTTAATAGACCACATGGTAAACTTGTTCGGCAACACTTTCAACAAGAAAGTGGTTACAAAGTTATCCGACGAGAATTTAAAATATACCAAGGCCCAGTATAGGGAGAAATTGAAATTAGACCTCAAGGACAAGAGCCCTCGCATGGTTCCAGAGAAAGAGTGGAAGGCCCTGATAGAGGATGCAAAGGAGAAATTTTTTAAAAAACAAGGAAGACATCCACGAGTTGGTCAAGAAAGGTACAACACATGTCATATTATCAGTGAAATATGATCATTTATGTTTTTCTTTCCTATTTTAATTAACAATTCCGATATCTATTGTTTTTCAAAAATTCCATATGTAGGCTACCGAGCACCTCCAAAGAAACCAAGGCCAGAGTGGAAAAACATGGGCAGCATAAACTAGGCCAGGGTGGCTATGGAAAACTAAAATCTCGAATAGTAATATTTAAATGATTAACTGTGGTTAATATTTATTTAACAGTAGAAAACAAATATATGTTTTTGTTATTGGTGTTTTTAATGGTGTTATGCATTGCAGTTAAATATGTTCGACACTGCTGCCACCGAGGAGGACCTAAAGCTTGGTTACAAGCATGGTTTTAAAAGTGTGATTAAATATAGAAAAATCTTGGGCCAGACTCCTATCTCCCCAACCACACAGGTAAATCAAATGAATAAGGAAACTACAGTAGCATGCTTGTAAAGTCTATTCATATTTTATTATATCACCCTTAACTAAGTATTTATGTTTGTTTTCAAGAAACAGTGCTACGACAACAATGAATCTAGTGGTATTCAACATACACCACGCCATACAAGGGTGCACATGTCCAATGATAGTGGAGAGAAGAGTACCCATTCCAGTATGTATGCTTCAAAATTAGAAATATTTACTGTGATTGTAGATATTTATTTCCTGACTTATACTTATATATTATCTTCTCAAAATTGAAGAGCATGTAGCTCAGGAGGGTGAACTGTGAGAGGAACCAATACTTGGACAAGGAATTAACACACCAACTGTCATAGCTACACAGACAGGTAAAGAGAAATAGTGTAATGTTAATCAAAACAATGAATTAGTTATTTCAATTATATTTTAACATATCGATATGATCATTTTCGTTGTTGCAGTTCATGACCCTGAATAGATGCCTCAACGCCCTTCTCAGCGACGTAGCAGAAGTATGGTACATGAGCGCATGGAAACGCAAACAATAGAAGGACAGGGCACACAAAATACAATGTCCTTGGATGATTATGATACCCCAATTGTCAATTTTATGAATGTAAAAAAACATAAATCAAAGAAAAATTAGATGTATAAATTCATGACTTGTATTTGGATGTTTATCGATGTTTATATGTTCATATGATTCAATGTTTATATGTTCATATGTTTTGATGACTATCCTAGCTATGCATGAATGTCTATATGTTTTCTATATAAATAAAATCATTTGTTGGGTATGGGGAATTGAGATCGATGTGAGGGGGGGGAGGGGCCATATGAGCTTCCACCTTCATGTGGTTGGCCCTGTTCAATAGAGAATAAACTATTCTTGAAACAAATACAAGCTCATTAAGGTATGGAACCACTTAATTTTTTTCTAGAGTATTTTACATAACTAAATGCATGTTTATTTGCTTATATATTATCTACTCATATACAAAATTTGTCTTTTATGATTCATGCAGGTCTTAGTGACAGAAATGCATCTTGTGGACAGCTCTTATCAAGTTGTATGGGCTAATGTATCTGGTGAAAGAACAATGATAAGGTAAGGGTTTTGACGTGTTTTTTAAAGTAGGTGTTATACTAGTAAAAGTTCAAAATCCTCATGAAAGGATACAATTGCAGTTTTGGTAGACAAGCATCAATGTTTTTAACAAAGTATGAATCATAGATTGTGGGAAAAACCTTTTTTCGTATTCTTACATTGAACAATACAACTATAACATATTTTTAGTACAAAATCTTA
>ML784331.1:713311-725666 GCA_009831015.1 Picea engelmannii | reverse complement strand
TCCCATCCATTGCTAATGTGTGCAAGTACCGTATGATTAACTAATAATTTGTATCCTTAATTATGAGCTATCAATCTTTACTATCACCATATTCTTCTAGTGCATGTAGATTTATATTTGAAGTTTTGAATATTAGTGAAGAAATCAAGAACTACAACTTCCATGCAAAAGATATCTACATTCAACACTTTATGAGCTATCCCAACATTGTTCCAACTGTGGATTTTCGAGAGGTGATTAGGTCCCACATTTTATTTACCTAGTTTAACCACCACTTCAAAATCAAACTCCTAAAATAGTAGCAAACATCGATAGAATTAACTTTCCAACATTGTATTGTTAACCAAATACTTGACCACTAAATTATCAATGGACAACTTGAAGGACTAGTCCAGGAGATAATACTTGAAATTTTGTAGCATATATGCCATCACCAAGCCTTTGCCTTTCATGGTTGTGTAATTAATTTTTTTTTTCTAGAAAATTTCCTGGGGTGGTGTAGCATGTGTTCCCCTAGCTATGCCAACATGTTCCCAATGCAATGGTAGTGGAATCTAGATGGACATGGAAAGAGCCCAATGCGATAAAATGTATGTTGGGTTCTTGGAATAGTTCAAATTATTTTGATAATAATAACTTTGATCTGTTCTATTGAGAAGGTCTAAGGTTCGAGCCTGTATAGCCCTATACATTCCACTAAGTCACACTACTCTTACACACACACACACACACACACACACACACACACACACATGTATCCCCTCATAGTCCCTGTGACTTGGACTTTCAAAGTCTTTCAGATCATATCAATATCTTGTCCTTATCAAGATCGGTGGATGGGAACATGGGTCAACACAAACCTTATGTTTAGTAGGTTCCTAGTGGGTAAAATATGCCTACTTCTTTAGCCACGAGAGACCTTGTCCTTGTTCTTGGCTTCCTACTCTTTATGTTTCTTATCTTTAATGTTATACTTGCTTGATAGGATCAATGTTTTATGAGTAGATGAACCTCCTATCTTGAGCACTATTTCAACTATGTCTTGGGCTATGTCCTCTATCCGTAGAGAATGGGTTCTTTTTTCTTTTTGGTTTATGTTTTGAACTATTCTTCTCTTCTTTTTAAAGTAGCCCCCTTGAATGTTGGGGACATCCTACGTAGTGACCTTGTTAGTAATATTCTTCTTCCTTGTTTTTTTTTTGTTGTAGGAGCCACTTCCACACCTATGGTGGACTATGAAGCTAGAAATTCTTCTTCAGTTATCTTAAAAATTTGATCCCAAATAATCTTGTGTTTCTATCTTGCTAGGGCATCAATGATAATAAACTTAATAATACCGTTATGGACACATGCCTTTGGATTTCCTTCTTTAAATCTTGGGTGCACTTAGCGCATTGTGGATGATGGGTGAGAAACTTCAAACTTGAATTGGGTTTAAAATGAGTAAAGTTTCATTCAAAATGAGTCCTTTTGGTGCATACTTTATCTTTGAAATCACCACATATTGTGATGATTTCCTTACTTCATGTCAACATACTTACCTTTTTTGCATAGGCCACAACTCTTTCACTTGACTACTGACACCTTGTTATGGATTGAAAATGATTGTTATGGATTAGAATTGCAATCCCCTCTCCCCCAACTTATATTTCAAATGATCATGTTTGAAACACTACATAACTATGGCCCAGTTTTATAAGAATGGTATACGTATGGGATGGTAAGAGTATTGGAAAACTAGATATTGCTTAACACTGTATTTAAATAATGCAATAACTTAAATCAAAGATAACATAGGTGATAACTTGTAGACATGATAAATGAAATTATATCTGATGAAAATGTATTGAGCAATTCTTGATTTGAGAGGTAGCTTGAAGGAAACAAAGTCTCGGCATGAGTTTGCATTCTATTTGCATGAGGAGACAAACTCTGTAGCATAATTCTATTTTTAGCGAACTCTGTAGCATAATTCTATTTTTAGCAAACTCTGTAGCTAGGCCTATTTTCTTCTTAGGAGTTTGCATTGGTAGCATACTTGTAGGTGTTGAAGTTTGCAGTAGAATGTACACCACTAGAACAAGGAGGATGTAGGCTGAGAACTTTGTAGCAGTATGACAATGTTGATATTTGGGCATTCCGATTGTGATAAAAGGATGTAATTTTGAGTAGTAATATTTTTTTTTCATTGAAGTCCTTGTAGTTATTGAAATAGGTGAGGGTTTATATGATATCAAGCTAATACCTTTGAAGTCTCCTTCTTAGCCTAAAACTGTTAAGCAATGTACATTGTCTTTTGATAGTGGAAATGGTCTTACAATGTACATTATCTTGAACTTGTAGCCAACCTATAAAAATGATACCTTGAAATTTTGGAGAAATCTTTATTTTGATCGATTCCATAGCTCTAATTGAATGATGGTTCCTTTTTCTTCATCTTATTGATAATGAGTATACTGGAGTGATCTTTTCTCTGTTTATGAGTTACTTGTGGTACTAACCTCTTGTAGAGTGCTTGAAATATTGGCAGCCATAATGTTTTTGAATAATCTTGTGAGTATAATGGCTAGATGTTGAATCTTTATATCTGACTATGGAAAAGATCTCTGGAAGCCCTAGTTCTTCTATGAAAACTCGATGAAATCAGATTGCCTAATAAATGATGATTTAATTTAATGAGACCCAACATAAATTACTCTAGATTATGCACTGTTAAATATCATAGATTTAGCTTGAATAATAGTCATGACTATAGTATTGATGAAAATATCTAACAACATTATAGATGACATCCATATTTTAAATGTACTCACACATTCTATTGCATTGATTCTATATCAAATATCTTAGTGGCAATGACATTCTTCACAAAACTTGATTTTGATAGTTGTGTAATCCATTGTTTTTTCCCTATGTCACTCAACCTCTATGTTGAAGATCATCCATCAATATGTTGTGTAGATGGTATGAGCTATCCTAGAGTTACCGAGCTTAACAATGTTTGTAAGTCTATGCTATTGTTGGTCCTGACCAAGTTTTGGGAGATCCTTGGTCAAGTTTGACCTATTTTGGGACTTCGACAACCTGTCAAAGGCAGAGCACAAGATGAAGCAGAGATTGTGGGATCTCGGCCCCTTTTTGGGTCCTTTTTTGGGATTTGGTATTATGTAAAGGGTATGGGGATGTCGGCCCATGGGTTTACCCATGTTTAGGCTTATTTTGTAAAGTACAAATAGATTTCTAGGAAATGTAAGGAGAGGCNTATATATATATATATATATATATATATCTGTGTGATATTGGGCTAAGTGATAAGTAAGGATTGTAGATTCTTTGTGCATACTGTGTGAGACTTGCAGAGCTACATGAAAGTAATTGTAAGAAGGCTTGGTGTTGTACCCTAACCCGAAGAAGGAGGATCTGGCGGAGTGTGCACAGATATCCTATCTTCTGCGGAGTAGGATTTTGATGTTGTGTTCCTGTAAGAAGCTTGACCAAGATAATAAAGAAGAAGAGTTGGTGGACGTAGCCCCAGGGTGGGGGTGAACCACGTACATGTTGTGCTATGCTTTGTGTGATGTGTTTATGTGTTTATGTCTTTACTTGCTAAGTGCTTTGATATAGATAGATAGATATGTTTATGCTTTGTGCTAATGATGTATATGGATGTTAGATATGAACTATGTGGATATGCTTAGTTCTTGAATCTACTATATCTAATCTACCTCTCTATGATAAGTGCTTAGATACATCAGATCTGGATGAATCGTGCAATAATCTGTTTTATCTGCGGAGTAGATAGTGGTCAAATATTGATGAACTGTCGGTGCTAAGTGCTCTGTTAAGTATTACAATCACATATCTATGTCCCAGCTAAGGTTTCAGACACCTGAGTCCTGCAACCACCCCTTCCTCTACCTCAGGTGAGACTTCATCTTCTTCGCAGGTGTTACCGAAAGGGCTGGTAGTTAGGGTTTTGTTGGTGCATTGTTGTAGCATTGAACCCTGGGTCTGCCCCTATGCCAACAAATGGTTTCGTTGCCGGGACTTGAAACTGTGATTGCTGGGAACTGAGGAAGAAGAATATTTTTGCAAAGATCTGACCTGAAACTATGATTGCTGGGAACTGAGGAAGAAGAAGCTTTATGCAAAGATCCGACCTAAAATTGTGAAAGATTCGTACATAGATATGTTGCCCTAGTGCGCAGCATTCCACCTGACCTGTGAATCTCTATTCCAAGAAAAGAGGTCAGATCTGAAGAAAAGAGGTAAGATCTGGAAGCTCTGTACTCTGATAAAGGTAAGAATAGTGAAAAGTTATAGATCTAAAAGATTTGTGCTCTGTAGAAGTAAGATACATGGAAATTTTTGTTTCAACAGTATGGATCTAGGTATGTTTGATAGATTCTATCCTAGCTTGAAAACTAGGGGCACTAATAGATGAAAGAATGTTTGACATGCGTAGATCTGATAAGAATAGTGAAATATATGTTATACCTATGCATAGAAAGAATGTTTGGACTAACAAGTGAATGCAGGATCCTAGAAATAAATGTTTGCAGGTTAGCTACAATGATCCTAGCGCACAGTATAGGAAGAGATGGGAATCATTTAAAAGAAAGAGAGGATTAACCCTCTGTTACAGTTGCAGAAAAACGAGACACCTTGCTAAGGAGTGCCCTGGGAGAAGACCTAGTTGTCTTTGTTGCAAAGCTATGGACCATGAAGTATTGGATTGCCCTAGAATGATTTCTAATCTTGAAGGAATGAACATGAGACAAGAAAACCCTAAGGCAGATCCAAAAACTACGATTATGGAAGAACCCCAGAAAGAATCAGAGAAAATATTGCTACAGATAAAAGACACCGTGAATGACCACTGACATGTCAGCTTATCAGAGATCTTCAAAGAAAAAGCATGCATAGAAGAAAGAATAAGAGACTTCGACATTGAATGTGTTCTAGATGAGGAAACATAGGTGAATATCATGACAAAAATAACTTGGGAACTTTTAGGGAAGCCTGCTATGACTCCTTCATTGGGAGGAATAGGACTATTTAGAGGAAATCTGATAGACCTATGTGGAAAGCTCACACAGATACCTATGAATGCCAATGGGACTTCGACAGAGGAGGATTTTGAGATTGTTAAAATTATTGAGAAAAACGCCCCATTTACCATGTTACTAGGAAAACCTTGGATTTAAAGAGATCAGGCCAGAAGGAAGGAGGAAGAAGAATTTTTAGAGAAGAAGAAACAAGAGCTAAAAGATTTCATGACTAGAAGGATCACACACTTGATTGAAGAACAAAAGAACAGATCGAAGCTATCTAACACCAAAGACCCATATGTTGAAGTTGCAAGAACACTAGAATACCCAGAGAAGATTGAAGTACCTATTCTAGATAAATAAGAAGTATCACCCGTGAATATTAGGAAAGAATCTCAACAATGTGAAGTAACTATGCCAAACACAGATAAGAATCAAAATGGAAAAAGGAATACTGAGATGAAGCTCACTGGAAAGAAGGCTAGAAAGCTAAGTAAGAAGAGAGCTAAGATTGAAAAGTTACAGAAGGTTCCAGAGGGAACTTTGCAGAGGGAAAATTTACAAAATTGGAGCTTTGTCGGGATAACAGAACAACTCCACATGACACTTCACCAGGATGAAGCAATAGATCCATTGGCAACAATATAACCATTAGGCCGAGCCTCCAAATGGGTAGAAATGCATTTATGGTTCACCACCAGACCGTTGGACCACGCCGTAACAAACATAACAGAGTTAATGAAGGCTTCTTGCCTGTTGCAAGAGATTCATTCCCAAGTTATCTATTTATCCTGTCGCGCCATGCACCGAGAAAATTTTTGCTAACCGTGAATCTGAGCCCGTAGACTCATTGATTTTACATAATGATCATTGCGCTATTGTCTTCTATCCCATTGCAGTGTCTAAGTTACTCCTCGAATTCGAGATTTCCAACCCCAAGCATGTATGTCAGACGAGTTCACCGCTGCAGAGAAAGTTGTCTAAGAAGTTCTCATCGACATCATGAATGAACGAGTAATGTCGATGTTTGCAGGTATAGAAGCATCATCGACGAGAGGACTGCAAGCCTCTCCTTCGACTACTCGCTGAGCCAGATCATCCATACCCTCAGCGGAAAAGAGAACCAAGCCCAAAGATGACCTAGCAAATGTGAAGTTGATTCCACCCATATTGCCTGATTACATCCCGCCTCTGGTTGGCACAATGAATCATGATAGTGTGCCAAGATATTTCGAGTACACCATGGTCACTGTGTATCTCCTGAAGGGAATATGCACAGTTCGAACAGAGTAGGATAAGATCATAGCATTGAAGTTCAACGACTTCAACCTCGGAGATCGCAAGATCTATGGTATGCTCGCCCTGTATAAATACCTGACCAAGACGAAGGGAAATAATTCAAAGATAATTTCCCAGTCGTGGATGATGAACCTCGTGCAGACCACCCTTATGAATGTCATGAAGATCCCACACTTCAGAATACACCAGGAAGTCAACGCATGTGTAAATCTACTACTATCATGTTACCATGGCGACTACTTATGGCTAAACCATCGTATTACAGTTGACCCAACACTGATCCACAGGATCATAGGATTGAGTATGAAAGGACCCGACTTGCAGGAGTTTTATCCAGGAAAAGCCGCAAATCGCACGCTGGCATAGAAGATCAAGGATACATATGGTGATGTTGAGAAGGGAACAAGAGGCTACAAGGTAGCTTCCATCCAAAGTGGCATAGTGTGCCTAACATGCCAACTGATAGCTAGAAATTTAGTAAGGAAGAACCAACCTACACAGGTCACTGGCTTTGTCGTTGACCTCACAGGGAAGTGCGCGGAAGCCCTACAGATGAACTGGGTGAAGTACCTAGTTAATCAGTTGGAACTAGACTATCGAGAAGCATAGTATCAAGGTTATGAATTTTATTTTAGTTGGCTCCTGATCCTCATCGCCTTCGTTGCCTGGGAGATGCTGGAAGGTGCGACCTTCCTGGATATAGAGTCGTTCGAACCGCTTGCTGTGAAGTTCACTACCATTTGGTATTCAAGTGATATGAACAAATAGTGGTAGTCGAATGCCATGTTTCATACATATTACCTCCAACTAAAGAGATCCATCAAAGCTGAGCTTCACATGACTCCAAAAATATTACAGAGGTTCTGACCCCTGATGAAGTTCAGTGCATATCGACACTTCATATACATTATAGTGCGAGCATATGAACATAAAGAGCAGCTCCAATCATATTATAAACTTACAGAAGAAGGCCTTGAGGAGATCACTAAGGAATGGTTCGCTTACCTCCTTATCCACACCAACCTTGCAAAGATATATGATCTTGACAACCCAGAGGACACTCATAAAGAACATAATACGCCCAATAAGACTGAGGAGGTCCATGATTTAAGCAGTGCCTCAGGAAAGACTGCTTCAGTGTCACCTGACTGAGGGGGTGATGATGAAGTAGAAGCTGAAAAAAATCCAGATGAAGTAACACTGCCCAGAGATGAGGTTGACCCCTTGAAGAAGAGGAAGGTTTCCCCCCCCGAAACCTTCTTCCCGGAAGAAATAGAAAGCTACCATGACCAAGATGCAAACTATCCTCACTTCCGATGATTTTGACTTCATCATAACAACCCTGAACGACGCTTCACTAGAAATAGCAGAGAAACAAGAAGCCAAGCAGGAAGAAATGTATGATAGAATTGGAGTCAAACTCCAAGGGCTACAACAGGCCCTTCAGTCCAGCTACACAGTCTCCACTGCGCCCTTGCCATCGGGATAACCAAAGTTGGGAGATGAGTCAGCCCAACTCCACCGACTAGCTGATACAGTCAAAGCTCGCCTTCGACGAGAACAAGAGGAAACAGAACAAGCCACCCATGTCTTGAAGCAAGTGCAAGGCGTACTCGTAGAACAACGCAACGCTGCAGAACATGAAAATATTTCTCTCCAAGCGAAGTTCGAGGAAGAAAAAGCACAGATGCAACAAGGAAAAGAACAGTTGCTCGCGAAGCAACTCGAAGTGAAAGAAGTGGTCAGTAGAGCACTTTGTTCTGTGACAGTCTTAGAAATAAAGGCAGAGGACCAAGTCATGAAGGAAGTAGAGTAGCTCGCAGAAGCTATCCAACAGCTACAACAACACATAGCAGACTTAGAGCTCCGCACAGTGCCCGAGACTCTGCAGGATGTAAGGGATCAAAGAGAAGCAATCGCTCAGAGCGCAGTTGAAAGGATAAAGGCCCTTGTCATGGAATGCAAGAAGTTGAGTAATCGTAGTGCCCAGATGTATGAGCAAATCACAAAGAACCCAGAATTGCAGGCACTGGATTCACAACTCTAGGAAGCAAAGCAACAAGTAGAGATAATATAGGAGCAACCAAAGCCCCTGTCAGCTGTGGAAAGAATGAAGTGATCCCAAGAGAAACGCACCACCCAGTAGTAGATCCACACTATCCAGAGCAGATTTATGGAAGTAACTCAGAGGCTCCAACCTGTACAATATAAGGCTTACCAACTGTTCACAGAAGTCGAAGGCCGAGGAGCAGAATTGTAGCAGGTTGTTAGTGTAGCTGAACAACGCCTAGAGGAACCTGCCAAAGACGCAGTCATCTAGGATTTCGTTGAATAGGAGGCTATGGCACAACAACAAATTGAAGCAGCTCGAGCCAATCTCAAGGATTTTGAATCGGAACTACCCAGATCAAAGTGACTCAGGATGAGTCACAAGTGAGTGTTGGGGGCCTGTTGGCCCTTGAACAAGTTTTGGGATATCCTTGGTCAAGTTTGACCTATTTTAGGACTTCGATAGCCTGTCGAAGGTGGAGCACAAGATGAAGCAGATATTATGGGATCTCAGCCCCTTTTTGGGATTTGGGATTATGTAACAGGTATGGGGATTCCAGCCCATGGGTTTACCCATGTTTAGGCCTATTTTGTAAAGTATAAATAGATGTCTAGGCAATGTAAGGAGAGGCATATATATATATATATATATATATATATATCTGTGTGATATTGGGCTAAGTGATAAGTATTGATTGTAGATGCTTTGTGCATACTGTGTGAGACTTGCAGAGCTACATGCAAGTAATTGTAAGAAAGCTTGGTGTTGTACCCTAACTTGAAGAAGGAGGATCTAGTAGAGTGCACGTAGATCTCTTGTCTTCTGTAGAGTAGGATTTTGATGCTATGTGCCTATAAGAAGCTTGACCAAGATAATAAAGAAGAAGAGTTGGTGGACGTAGCCCCAAGGTGTGGGTGAACCACGTACATGTTGTGCTATTCTTTGTGCGATGTGTTTGTCTTTATTTGTTAAGTGCTTTGATATAGATAGATAGATCTGTTTATGCTTTGTGCTAATGATGTATATGGATGTTAGATATGAACTATGTGGATATTATTAGTGCTTGAAACTGCTAGATCTAATCTACCTCTCTATGAGAAGTGCTTAGATACATCATATCTGGATGAATGGTGAAATACTATGTTTTATCTGTGGATTAGATAGTGGTCAAATATTGATGAAATGTCGGTGCTAAATGCTCTGTTAAGTATTACAATCACAGATCTTTGTCCCAGCTAAGGTTTCAGACACCTGAGTCCTGCAACCACCCCTACCTCTACCTTGGGTGAGACTTCATCTTCTTCACAGGTGTTGATGAAAGGGCTGGTAGTTAGGGTTTTGTTGGTGCATTGTTGTAGCGTTGAACCCTGGGTCTGCTCCTGTGCCAAAAACTATTGAGGGATATATGGTTGATGCTTATCCTATTTCTTGAAACTTGTAGTTGGATCCTTGATACTTATATAATGCCATCAAAGAAAGTTAAATAGGCATAAATAAGGTATAATGTATTTGAAATGACGTAGAGGGGAATCATTAGGATACTTTTTCCTTTTTAAAATATTTTTTCTCAGAATAGACTTCCATTTTTTATTTTCAGTTTTGTTATGCGTAGTGGTTCCTCACAGAGGTTTTCAGCATGAGGAAACATTTTATTCCATAGAATAAGACTTTTCGGGAAAATTAGTTTTCAAGCCAAGCTCCATCTTAAGATGCCAAAAAAATAAGTTTTCATCATAAGACATATATATTTCATTTTTTTTATTTATTTTATGAGATGGTTGTTTTCTTCCGTATGGAAGGTAGGGGTTCCATCAATCACAACCAGTTTTGGTTGGGCTTCAGAAGGTCCTAATCCTCCTCGTTTTTTTTGGATTCATATTGATTCTTCTATTTGAACTCTGGAGGAAGAAAAACATGGTCGTTACGAATTCCAATATATTTCCTTGGCATAAACTAACCAACTTCTTGGAGGACCATGCATATATAAAATATTAGGTGGAACCATTTGTACTACTGCTTTCATTTCATACTAATAAACCCTTATTCTATTTGACCCATACAAGAGTTTTGCTTCTGAATAATCTTTTGAGATTTTTTTTTAAGTGGATGTTTTTGTTTCCTTTCTATAATTAATTTTGAGTTCTTAGTTCTTGCATTGGGTAACTCACTCTTCCTTGCAAAACACTTAAAATCTTAACTTGAATTTGTAGAAAAATTCTTTGCACTATCATCTTATTATCACATTTAATGATAGTTTGTGGCAACCATGCTTTTTTAAAATAATTTTTATAAATATCAATGCTATGTCTTTTAAGATTATGGGAACCTGGAATTCAACTTTCACTCCAAATACTCTTCGAAAACATACTTCTTACAAAATTGTTCCTCAAATTACTCCCATGTCATAGAAAAATTACTCCACCTGAATTGTGGTTCTAGAGTTCTCCACCACAGTAAGGCACTTTCCTTAAACTATTAGATGGCCAACCTATCCTTCTTATTACTATAGTGATTTCGTAGATAAAAGCATAGGTTCATGTTTTCCAACCATGATTCAGATTATGCTGAGAACGAAATGAGACAAAAGAAAAAATATAGCAGAGATATGGAAGAGGTGGATGGCCACCGAGATCCACTTGGATCATTCCTCCCCCCTTAGGAATAAATGGTCCCCATAGCATAATTTTCCCTCAGGATATCGAGATACTTCTGCTGAATTTGAACCTTGGTGAGTCGCTTGCCTTGTTGAAGTAGATGTATTGCTTGTACTTTGACTATGGAAGGATGTCATGAACTTTGCTACAGTGAACTCTAGTGGGGGAAAATATGTGTATGAGTGTTTTGTCTTGGTGATGTGTGGCAAGTTGCATGACTTTGCCCAAGGATTATGAATCGAGCCAATAGTGCTCATATTGTAATTCTATTTCACATAATAAGACAAGCTAGGTGTTAGGCACTATTGGCACTACCCACACTATGTGTCTATGTATCTTGTATGTTTCACAAGTGTTCTCTTGTTTCACATGTTTCTTGATTGTATGCTTAAATGAGACACCAAATATATACTTAGCTAGATTCAAGGACATGTCGTACTTTCTGCAACATGGAAATAATTGCCTCGGGCGATTAAAAGTATCTCCTGATAGCTTGGAATGAATAGTATGGTCATCGAGGTAAACCTAAAAAATAATACCAACTAAGTCATCAAATGTTATGTGTGTATCTCTCTAAAAAGTGGCACCTGCATTGATTATAACAAAGGTCATGCATTCAAAAGTGAAGGTGCCCCACTGAGTAGTGAAGGTGGTTTTATAATGATCTTCTCACTTGAGGTGAATTTGATCACAACCTAAGAATCCATCAAGCAGAGACATCATTTGGGATCCTACAACTTATTGCAGGATTAGTTCCATGTTGGGGAGCATAAGGTTATCCTTCCCTCTTTCCTTGTTAAGGGTGAGAAAGTCTACACATAGTCAAATGTACCCATTCATTTTGTGAATTAGGACAAAGTTAGAAACCCACTAAAATTACTTGACACATAAGTCAATAATTATCTCTCCTTCTTCTACTTCCACCTTTGTTGCTTTTGGTTTACTTTTCCTATTGCTTCCTTTTCCCTTTTCTTTTTCTCTGCTACTGAAGAAGAATTCTATGCCTCAACTACCTATGTACAGAGGTGTCTATGCTGATACAATTTCTGGGTAGCAGGTTCGGTGGTCACATGTATTTCAGCTTAAGGATCCCGGCGAGGAGGATCCTTTATGTATGTAGGGGACAGACAATCATGGACAGAGTAGTGCAGTGTCAGCAGGAGGATCATCGACAGAGGTTAGCATGGGACTCAGGGATTGCAGGATTGAGCAGTTCATTGACCGACAGGGGAGAGTGGACCATTGCAGGGGAAAGTTATTCTAACTTTCCATTTAGCACAGCGCTTGAGGGTGCCTCACGG
>ML784331.1:673211-688614 GCA_009831015.1 Picea engelmannii | reverse complement strand
CATAAAAGAGGGTTTCCTTCTAGGGAAAAAAACCCTAACATAATCTCTATCGTTAGATCTGCGACCTTATGATGAACGGTCCAGATTTACAATGAAATTACAATATACTTTTACAAGGCAATTTTTTCTTCGGGGGCTCGCTTGCCCCCAGACCCCCCGGACCCTGCAGAGGGGGTTACCCCCCTCTGCACTCGCCCGCGTGGAAGAGTGTACATACTTCTGGGGTGTAAATACTTCATGGGGTATAAACACAGCTAAAAGTAAAAGACCTCTAAATCAGGAAGATAATCAGGCTCCACAACCAACAACTATATGAGTGGCTATCTAGGCTAGCAGATACCCAATTTGAGATAAGATCTAGGCCACCTATGGTTTGGACGTCAACGCTAATCAAGAATGTCAAGAGAGTTGATAACATCGTGTCAAGAGCAGTAGATCATTGGTTTGATATTACCATTGGTAGGTATATCACTGAGTTTGTTGTTGACAGAGTAGATTCATATAGCCAAGCCGAGAGATATTTCTTCAAGGGACCTTGAGGAAAATTTTTACATTTTCTGAATCTGAGGATCAAGATGCTATTTCATGAGAAGATCATCTTGAAGATACAATATCTAGACGGATCCGAAAAGGCTAATGTTCAAGAATTCAGACAGCAATAGTGACACAGAGGATGGACATACATGCAGTGGGAGAGTGTTTAGAGAAGTTCCTCTCATGAACCTATTTAAGAAGAACTACGGGGACAAGGGTTTATATAGTGGAGAAGAGGCAGATCTGACAGACGAGGAGCATTCAGAGGAAGGTAAAGTTGCAGAGCCTTGCCAAGAAGAACCATAAGCTTTAGGAACTGTGCCGACTGTTGAAGTAAGTACTATTAATCTTATTGTTGTTTCAACAACATTAAGCAATCAGAGTAATCAGAGTCACTAGAGCACTCATAGCACTGTCACTAGTAGTCTGCTACATACTCAATCCAGAAACCTAGAGAGATCTATGGAAGATGAGATAAGGTTACCCACCTTTAGAGGAGATGGATCTGAAGACCCTAAACAACACTGGTTTCTCTGCAAAGTTGTGTGCAACATTAAGAATATCACTGATGAAGCTGTCAAATGAACTCATTTCAGTACTACCCGAAGAGATCGCGCATTGAGCTGGTATATGAAATTTTTCCAAGGAGATACACCTAAACTGTTGAATGCCATTAAAACTTCGTTAATTGCTGAATTCAAGAAACCTAAGTCAGAATCGCAGTGCATTACAGAACTGAAAGAAATCAAGCAGAGAATAGTTGAACCGGTATGTGAGTTCGATCAGAGATTCAAGACCTTGATAGGCCATCTGATTTTTCAAATCCCAGATGAGCAGAACAAGGAATGGTTCATTGCTGCCCTCTTACCACACATCAGAGTTCCTCTGATGAAACATAAGATTTATTTGTAGGCTGAGGCACTGGAGATTTCCATGAAGCTAGAATCAACCCCTATGGGAGAATCCATCTCGGGTATGAGTCAAATATTGAGTCAACTAACTAATTTGTCTCTATAGGTTGAAGATATGAAGAAAGACAAGGGAAAATATAAAAGAGAAGACATATGGTGTGTCAGATGCAAATCAGAAGGCCACAACATGAAACATTGTCCCCTATTTCATGAATACTTGGCCTCTGGAGCTCTGATCCCTTTGAAGCAAGTCACCCTACACTGGTGCGAGGTATGCAGAAATCGACATCTCCCTGGTGAGTGCTATTACATGCAAAAATATGTTCAGACACCCACAAATTTGTATTGCATGTTCTATAAGTCTATGGGACATGATGACAGGGATTTTAGGGCTTACGATCTCATGCATGAAAGGTCAAGGGATATATACAAGATTCAAGGTGAATTACAACAAGAAGGAAACACTATGCAGTATAACTCCCCTGGGAGATGAAAATTCAATCCTCGTGGTAGATTCCTAGGAAGAGGAAGAGGAGGTATGGGTCAAGATCGAGGATAGATAATTTTTTATAACTATGCACAACCTGGACACTTGGAAAGGGACTGTCAGAACCCTTGTACCACTTGCAGCTATTGCAACTCTTTCGAGCATGTCATCGAGGAATGTCCAACATTGCTGGCTAAACTTCAAGAGAAACAAGGACCTCAACAGAACCCACAGATACAATTGATCAAAGTCGAACCTCGCAGAGAAGACCTGAGAGTTGTTGTTATCACTCGAGGAGACTTTGCTACAAGAGCATACAGATTGACCCAAGGAAAGACTACAAAAGAGTCAGTAATCAAGAAAGCAGCAGAGAAGACACGAACTTTTGATGCAAAGAAAGAAAAACAAATGTTCGAGGAGGCAAGAAGAGAATTCAGGGGAGACCAAGGTTCTTCATCAAAGACATGACCAGAATTCAGATAATGTGGAATGCCTCTAGCATTTGATCAATATTCTTCACTCGAAGATGGAAAAGAGGCAAGTAAACTTATCAGTTTCTTGTATACGTTTATAGAGTTGATTAAAGACGAGGAAGCTATAGAAGAACTGCAAAATTTGGTCAGACAGTATGAGATAAGAAGGGTAGATCCTTTATTGAATAAAGAAGCACATCAACTATCCAAGAAGAGAAGGAAAAACAAGGAAATACACCTGAATTCTCAGATAGGAGAATATGATATAGACTATGTGGTCCTCGGCTTAGGGTCGGAGGTTAATGTCATGACGAAGCAAACCTGGGCACTGATGGGAAAACCTAAGTTGATATATTCCCCTATAGGGCTTAGGATGGATAATCAATAGGCAGTAAACCCCTTCGACATACTGGAACATGTCCCTGTGGACATTGACGGAGTAAGGATGTTTGCAGACTTTGAGGTAATTGAGATAGTTGATGATAACTTTCCTTGCCCTGCACTGTTAGGAATTGATTGGGATTTCAATAATTCCACTATGGTTGATTTAAAGAAAATATGAATGATGTTTGACAGAGATGGACTTAGGGTCATCACACTATTATATCCCGATGAAGGTCCGCGATATATTGATCCCATCAGAGAAGAAGACCGTGCATACAAACTAGAAAACATATACAAATTAATAGCCAGACAATAAGATTACATTAATCCTACAGTGGATGTAAATTTGAGCTGGCGAAGTGACAACACATGTTCATCAGACTCAGAAGAATCACTGGAGAACTGGCAGAAAAAAATGTATGAAGTATCTACAAGGAGATGTGCTAGATTAACCAGGGAAGTACGTTGGATCAACACAACAATAAGTAAATTACCCACCTTTGATGGTCTGAATCCGTTAGAAACCTTCTTATCAGACTTTGAAGAAAGTGTACCAATGCAACAACGCTTGTTGGAAATGGATGAGGCCTTGAAAGCCACACCAACAAGATGGTGGGGGACACACAAAGACAACATTATAGACTGGGTATAATGTCGTACTTTGATGATAGCGTGGTTCTCAGCACAAGTAGAAGGTCGTGAAGTTAGGTACACAGGTCGAAGCTGCCCAAAGGACCATGTGCGAAGTTGCGAGGAAGCCTGGAGAGCCATTCCTCAAGAGTAGTGCATGCACAAATTCATAAGCACACTGGACACTATCCCTATCAACTAGTACCTTCAAGCAGATCTGTGCCTCATCACTGCAGAGTGGGAAGGTATGAATCAGAACTTTTTCACCACATTTTTATTCGAAAGCCAATATCCTACAGTAGATCAAGCATTACAGACCATAAGACAGAAAGTGTTTGAGGAGGCACCTAGCCTCCCTTTGGAGCAAGAAGAGGATGAATGGACTGCGATTCTCCAGAAAATGCAAGGTTGTTACAACATCAACACTGATGAAGACAACGATCCTAGGAAGGTGAACATCACAGAAACAAAAGGCCAAAGAGATGTGGAAGGACCAGGAGTTGAGCTACCATTCATTGGACAACCGATCAAGATCAAGAAATTCAATATTGGAACAAGAGACATTGACCACCCGTTATCATTTGCTAGCAGAAAGCTATCAACAATAGAGATTAACTACACCACCACTGAAAGAGAAGGGTTAGCCATGATTTATGTGATGCATAAATTTCACCACTACTTGTTGGGAGGACAATTTAAAATGTTTACTGATCACTTCGTGCTAAAATACCTAGTCAACAAGCCAGTGTTGGGGGGAGAATATGCAGATGGCTTCTGCTATTTCAAGAATATGAATTTGAGATCATAGTTAAGCTAGGAAGAGTGAACAAAGGTCCTAACCACTTGTCGAGGTTGGAACACGGAGAAGAGTCGACCAGTTTGGAGGATGCACTGTTGGATGCACAGTTATTGGCCATTAGAAAGATTGATGACCACTTCACAGAGATAGTCCATGTCCTATCAACATGAATGGCACCTAGCGAGTATACAATTACCTAGAAGAAACAACTAGTAGTGCGCACTGCAGACTTTTCACTTATAGATGGACAGCTATACAAAATGGGACCTGACGAGATATTGAAAAGGTGTGTTATGGAGGCAGAGCGACCATTTATCCTCACAGGAGGACACTACGCAGGGAAATCCACTGTGCAGAAGGTTCTTAGAGTTGGCCTTTAGTGGCCTACCTTACACAGAGATGCTAAAGACTATTACAGAGACTGTGATGTATGCCAAAGAGTTGGGAAACTGTCCAGAAGAGATGAAATGTCGTTAACACCACAACTGCCCCTACAAGCATTTGAGAAATGGGCCATTAACTTCGTGAGAACTATAAACCCACCAGGGAAGCGCACAGGAGCAAGGTACATCATTACTGGGACAAAGTACTTGACCAGATGGGCTGAAGCAAGAGCATTTAAGGACTGTAGTGCAACTATAGCTGTGCGCTTCATATTTGATGACATCAGAACCATTTTTGGATGTCCAAAGATCCTTATGAAAGATCAATGCACACATTTCATAAATAAAACCATTGAAGCCTTGAACGAGGAATTTATAGTTCATCATTAGAAGATCACACTGTACCATCCACAAGAAAAAGAGGCAGTTGAAGAATTCAACAAAATCTTGGAGACAACGCTAACGAAGATTTGCAGTGTCAATAGAGATGATTGGGATTTAAGAGTACCAACAATATTATGGGTCTATAGAGCCACTTGCAAGAAGCTAACAATGCAGACCCCCTTTAAATTGGTGTATGGTCTTGAAGTCGTTGTCCCAATGGAATATCTGGTAGCAAGCTTAAGAATTGTTTCCTTTACAGACATGGATGACACTAGCGCTATTCAAGAGAGGCTTGCAAAGTTGGTCGAACTGGAGGAAGACAGATTTGTTGCAGGATTTCATCAGCAGGTCCAGAAAGAAAGAGAGAAGGCCTACCATGACATAAACATTAAGAAGAAGGCATTTAAGCAAGGCGATCTTGTACTGGTATATGACAGTAAATTCATGAAGCATATAAGAAAGTTCAAAACGCATTGGCTTGGGCCATATGAGGTTGCCTATGTTACAGAAGGAGGAGATGCACAGTTGAAGACTTTGAATGGAGAATGGAAGGAAGGTTTGGTGAACGGGAGCCGACTGAAGTTGTAATATGACAATTAGCTGCCTCGTAGCTCTCGGTAAAAGAATGAGGCTAAGGGTCTAGGTACCAGGTGCAGTTGAAACTGGGTACCAAACACAGAAAAGACAGTCTGGAAAAGGAAAGAGAGGAGGCATAAAGCAGAAAGAAAAGACTGCACTGCACAGTCTAAAGTCGAAGTAAAAGAGAAAGATGAGATCTTGAGTGCCTTGGGATGAGTCACAGGTGAGTGTTGGGGGCCTTTTGGCCCTTGGTGATGGAAGTAAGCGATGGTTAAGGCAGAAAAGACAAAATGTGAACTACACGGAAGACACAATGACTGTTACTGATTCAAAGTGAGCAAAAGAGCAGAAAAGATGGAGTGAAGTAAAAGGAAGCAAGCCGTTGGACGAGGAGATCGAGGATGATAGATCAACAAAAAAGATGGATTGTGGACAACTTGGCAAGAGGGAAAAGCCATCGTTGGATGCTTTGGATCCAGGAAAGACAGGTTGGCAAAGGCCTAAAAATGTGGGTCAAGTTGACCTAGGGTTTTAGACACCTAGGGTTTTGGTATCTAGGGTTTTGACACCTAGGTTTCGGCCTAAGGCTGTCGATGATTGATTGTAATGTATAAATAAGAACCTAGATGAGGGAAGAAGGGTCTGTTCTAGTTTTGTTATTGGTATGAGAGATTATTGTGTGTAAGAGAGAAGTGCTAAGTGCAAGAGCCTTCTGGTATTGTAAGATCTTCAGTTGGGTGCGAAGATCAGTCTTGCAGTTGGGTGCGCAGGAAGGGGAGAGATAGAGAGAAGAAGAAAGAAGATCTTCTAGCTGAGAGCACAGACAAGAACTGTATGCTTCATATTAATATATTATAAAAAACATTTTTGTGGGTGTAGCCCTAGAGAGAGGGTGAACCACGTATATTTTGTGTTGTGTGTGATTGATGCTCTGTTATTTGTCAATTGGTATACCATTATTGCATTATTGTGTTAAATCTGATAGATAGTTTTGTGAAGTAGATCTGAACTGGTAGATGATATATAACTGATGTATTGATTTTGTATTGGATCCACTTGACATCCCCTTGGTTGTACACATCTCTATCCTGCAACCCTCCCATAACTACTTCGGGTGAGACTGCATCTGCTTCGCAGGTGTTTCCAAAAGGGCCAATAGTTAGGTCTTGTTGGTGCGTTCTTGGAGCTGAACCCTGGGTCTACCCTTGTGCCAATAGTAACCCACTAATGAAACGCTGCATTTTTTCTTTTTCATCTTTTATGTAGGGTACATACCTCAGTAGTTCAAGGAATTTATTGACAAATTCCTCTATGGTGAGCTGTCCCAGACGAAGTTCATAGAATTCCTTAGTTTTCCCATCCATGCATTTTTCTGACAGATATTGCTTCCTGAAGTATTTATTAAATTGACAAGTCCTTCTCATGTACTCCTTTCACATTCCTAAGTTCTTCCCACCATATGGAAGCCTTTCCATTCAGGTTGAATATGGCTATTCGAGCCTTCAGGTCTTCAGAGTAGTCATGGACTCTAAAATACTTCTTTAAACCAAGCAGCCAAGCTTCTGCCTCTTCTCCCTTCTTTATCTCTCCGTAAAAAGAGGGTGTTTTGGATTTCTTGAACTCTTCAGGACCACGGGTTTTGTAATGATTCTGTTTCTTTCCTTTCTTCTGAGAATGCGAGATGGCCCTACTACTAGAAGATATTTCTGAGTTGTCAGCTTCCTTTCTAGAGGACTCTCCTGATGAGTGTCCCCTACCTCTAAGTTGGACCTTCTTCGCGGTACTTCTCCTAGTGGGGTCACTTATGGAGTCATGTTTTTGGGTCTCAGGTGGACTCTAACTTCTCTTCTTGTGTCGTCGGTCTGAACGACTGTTTGCGGGTTTGTGCTGCAGTTTCCTCTGTATGTTGGATAATCTTTGTAGCAAGACTACATTAATCTCTGTTTGTTTCTCTTTCTCCTTTATCAATCTCTCGTTGTCATCCTTGAAACTATGTAACTCGGCCTCGAGGCTCCTTACAGTTTCAGCCAGATCTGGAGGGGTTTCCACCGCCCTCCTTTCGTCAGATTCTTCGTCTCTATTGTGGGAGCCATCCCCCACTTCATGACATGTCACCATCCTTTAGTATTGGATTTTTCCCATGATTTACTGACTTCTCGATTGTTGACAAAAACACTTATTGTTAGCTAATAGTCTATTAGTTCATGAACAATACACAGTTCAATTTCTTAATGCATACACACAGTAGAAAGTTCATTCCTTTCTTTAATAAATTTTTTAAATCAGACTTTTAAAGAAAGAGGTAAGGTAGAGTGTCGTTTTTTTAAAAGTACTCTAAATAGAGTTTTTAAGTGACTCGTCCGTGAGCCCAAGCAGGTCAAGTGTTGTAACCATGNTTTCCTCTCCCTCAAATAGTTTATTTCTCCATTCATGGTCTCTAATCCTGGGAAATGGAAGTCATGGAAGAACCTCAAATCCACTTAACATGCCCTCTTTCCCTTAAAGTGCAGGTTGTATGGAAATCATGGCTTCCTCCTTTACGCCTTTAAGCTTCAGTGTAATTAGGTGCTAGCTCTCTGGGCTAAGTCCCTTCCTTGATGTGACCAAGGCTGTGTCCAGTCGCCAAATCAAAAGGCACATCGTGATTTCGCGTCTCACGTCTTCCTAGAACTCTACTTCCATCTTCCTGAGTTGTAGACTCCCGATAAGACTAGATATACGGTCCACGATCCTCCTCTAATCGACAACTGCGATCAAGTTGCAATTTCACATTTCGTGACTTTAGAGGTTGGTTCACCTCTGTTCTCCCGATTCCCATTTTTTGATATTTGCGAGCATCAGATTGATGGCTCACTACTCCCCACAATCTAACAGCTCAGATCAAATCGTGATTTTGTGTTTCGCGAGTTCTCACAACTCCACCCTTTGACTTCCCTTAGTCATGAGTCAACCAAAATGCTGACCTCTCGCCACGTGTCCTTTTGGATGGACGGTTCTGATGACTTCGGGACTTTGGAACCACGCTCCTCTCCCGTACCCTCGAGGCTTATCGTTAGTGAACTTTACCTTGATTGGGTGGCCACGATTATTTTACACTCAGACCAAACGATTGAGAGGTGATTATCTCTTTTGAGCTTGGTTCTTAGGAAATTTCAAATTCCCATGTACTCTTGTGTTAATATACTCGCGTCGAATCGACGGTCCATGACCTTCTTTGATCCAATGGACCAGAGTACATTGCAACTTCGGGTTTTGGACGTTTAGTCATGCCAACATGTGAATCTCCTGATGTGAGAATCCCCAATCTCACCAATTTGACGGTCAGGGAGGGTCCTGATAGATCCTTAGATGTATGGTCCAGATCACATCACAATTTTGGGTTTCGGGAGTTGAGTTGTGCCAATGTGCGAATCTCCTGATGTGTGAATCTTGCAAAGTCTGAAGGGGTCGAGGCATTAATGCTCGCGTTCCTTCCTGAAATATAACGACTATGATAGACCACAGATCTTCATGAACGGATCTCGTCCGTTCAACTTCCGAACGAAAGGATACTACCTTTCGATACTTTAATTTCTCGCTATCCCTCCCGAGATTCGTCGGTTATGAAGGATTTAAGGGCCTTACACTCTTTCTCCTGGACTTAACACATAGAGGGATCTTTGATGCATCTATTGCACTCCTTCATTAGGTCTAGGAATTAAGTGGTTCTGGGTTTCTACTTACCTCATAGAGATCCTGTGCATATCTGCACTACCTCTCCTAAGCTTAATAGACTCCGTCCTCATAGGGATTGTGGGATTCAACCTCCGCATTCAGGGAAGTACTCAATCGACTCTAGAACGGTGATGAAATTCCCTGGGGAAAGCACCTTCGAGTGATTATACTGGGGTGCATGGAAATCCAAGTGAAATTATAGGATCTCAAGGAAACAAATGCATATTCATAACTTAATCATTTAATACAGAGAAAGAAACCTTTATAGACATGTGAATACTCACATGCATCCATTATTTTCAATTCAAAAGAATAAGGCAAGGAAACACTTATTAGAACCATAGAGTGTGATGCGACTGTTGAAAGGGGTGATTGTTTCCACCCAACCATAGGCTTAGTCACTCCCAATGGATTTATCACTAGCCACCCTCGAGCTTAAGCCATGATGGTTTGAGATTCCATCTCTTACTTCGAGCTCAACGGAAGTTAGGGATGAAATTTACTCTCCTTCTCCCAATACATAAAATAGAACATGATGAAGGTTACTCTCCTTCTCCTGGTTCATTCTCTAATTTTTTGTAATCAGAACTCACTGTTCCTCCTTCATTCCTTCCTCAGACCCAAGAGTTTCCGCTCTCATCTCTGCATTTTTCTCCACAGGTCTCCCTCTATCCCCCACGCTTCCTTAATTTCCTTCCTTGGAAAGATTGTGTGTGACTCGAATCCCCCACTCTTTGGTCAGGTCTGGAAGCCTTGTCGATGGGTAGTCTGCCCCATCCCTCATTAACTCTTGAGGAGGCCTTCCCACCTACCAGCCTGACGAGAATTTATTCTTGGTCAGAGGGTTGTTCTGATCTGAGAAAATTAATTCCAGCATGGTACTGGTTCAGTGGAGGTTAACGAAACCATCCTGGTCCCCTCCACCACCTTTCAAAGCGTTTCATTGTCTCTCTCTTAGCACATCCCCTCGTTCAGTAGTCATGCAACACATAACCATTTTCTATTAAAATAATCAGAATTTACATTCATCGACCTTCTACATAAGGTCCATCAAATCAAACATTCACACTTTTAAGTTTTCCATAGTTCCTCGGCCCATATATTTATATTTACAGACTGGGGAAAACATGGTGTTACACACGCTCACTGAGGACGACATCAGTCTGGTTCGCAGAGCTATGGAGGATGCCTCTGAGGACACCTTGAAAAGACATGGAGAGAAGTAGGAGGAGATATACGGGAGAATTGAGAAGGAATTGAAGGAAGTACAACAAGATGTTCGTTTGGTCCGTGCAATACCCACTGCGCCTTCCTTGTCATAGACTGTAGAATTGGGAGATGAACCAACCCAATTGAGAAGACTTGCGGATGCAATAGAATCCTGACTCTAGAGAGTCTAGGAAGAGAATGAGAAGGCTACAAAAGCCTTGAAATAGGAGAAATATGAAGTCTTAGCCCAACTACGAGCAACGCAAGACAATGTAGCTTCTCATGAAAGCGAGACAACAGAGCTTCAGGTGAAGCTCAAGGAAGAAAAATCCCAACTACAGAGAGAAAAGGAGAAGTTGCTCACAGAGCAGACCATGGTCAAAGAAGCGATGAATAAATCATGTTTCTCTATGCCAGGCTTGGCATAGGAAGTGAATGATCTGGTCAAAGCTCAAGTGGTGAAGCTTGGTGAGACCCTCTAGCAGCTTCAAGCCATGATAATAGAATTGGAGGCCTAAAGAGTATCGAGCACCCCGCATGAGGTGCATGACCAGAGGGAGGAGACCGATAAGAATACACTAGTAAGGATACAAGCCCTTGCCTCAGAATGAAAAAAACTGAGTGATAGAAGCGCAAAGACATATGAACGCCTCGCCGAGGAATGTAGAGCTAAGGAAGCTAGAAGTGCGGTTACATGAGGCACAACAACATGCATTTTCTGTGCAGGTGTAGATGAAGCTGCTCACTGTGGTAGAAAGAATGAAGAGATCCCAGGAGCAGCACGCAATACAACAACAGATCACTGCCCTCCAGGGTAGGGTAGTGGAAGTGACGTAGAAGCTACAAACTGTTCAGGATGAAGCCTGCAAGGTGTTTGAAGAGATTGATGGACATGGTTCACATCTAGATCAAGTGGTTGCAACATTATAACAACGCCTAGAGGGGCCTGTTATAGAAAAGATGATCCAGGAGCTCGCTAAATAGGAGGCTTAGGTGAAGTAGAAAGTCGAGGCAGCTCGATTTAAGCTTGAGGCATTCGAAGCAACATTTTCTGCACCTGAGTGACTTAGGACGATTCACATGTGAGTTTTGGGGGCATGTTGGCACTTGACCAAGTTTTGAGGAAACATTGGTCAGATTTGACCCACTTTTGGAATTCGACACATTCGTCGAGGAACAAGTGCCCAGGCGGAGTTGAGATCGTGGATCTCACCCTTTTTTGTGGGCTATGTGGACCCAGTAAGGGGTTCTCTAGGGTTTTTGTAATGGTTTTATGGTTCTCTAGGGTTTTTGTAATGGTTTTATGGGATGTCGTCCCATCGAGGTTCCCATGTTTAGGCCTTATTGTAAGGGTTTGTAAAAGTATAAATAAAGAAGAATGTATGGTAGAAGTAGAATTTTTGAGGGCTAAGTGCAAGTAGTTCAAGTTGCTTTGTGCAAGGGAATGTATGTTTGTTAAGGCTGTGTGCTTGATAGAGATTTGGCTATGTGCCTTGACCTAGTTTTGGAAGGAGGATTTAGTGCTCAGTGCACAGATCTCTTGTCCGGTGCGAAGCTTGAATATGTGGCTTAGTGCACAAGAGTAACTGAATGTAAGAGATTGATGAATAATAAAGAGGCGAAGTGGTTGGTGGATGTAGCCCCACACTGGGATGAACCACGTCCATATGGTGTCTTATGGCTTGCTTTGTGTAATGTTATCTTTGTTATGTTTTGATTAGTGCCTAGATTATAATGTGTAATGAACATGTATGTTTTGCTTTAATTATTTTCTTATAAGTTGATCTGATTCAAAGTGCTAAGTTCTAAGTGGTTGAAGTGCTTAATCTTTGTTGCTTCTACGCTAGATCTATTCTTGGGTACATTCTGTGATGTTAATAAGGTTAATGAACTAGTGTATTTCACTTCCTAAGCGCTAACAAAATACCCTGTGAAGTGTTATTATCACATATTTGTGTCCCAACCTAGTTACAGACACATGTGTCTTGTAACCCCCTTGCTTCTACCTCGAGTGAGACTTTGCCTGCTGCGCAGGTGTTTCCAAAAGGGCTGGTAGTCGGGGTTTTTTTGGTGCGTTATTAAGCCTTGAATCCTGGGTTTGCCCCTGTGCCAACACCTATGTCCAGAGTGATTTTTTTTTACTTCATGGAAAATCTTGGCGTGATGAAAAATGTATCCCTCACTGAGAGGGAGTGTTGATGTTTGAGAAGAATCAGGGAGACATTCTCCTAGGATTGGCCATGGTGATTTGACCAATGGAGAACTGCCCAAGCACAACCTTCAAAGGACAAAAGACTCTAGGCATCGATGGTTCTCTAGGAGGAAGCATTGGGTAAACATTCACTCACAGGGGTGTACCAATGGTGAATGACCTAGGTGTAGTATTCGAAGGACATAAGACTCGAGGTGCTAGTGCTCCTCTAGTGTATGGTTGCATCATGCCTCAATCTCCCACGATTAGTAGTTTAACCAATGGAGAATGGGAAATTCACTTACAAAGGTTTACTTGTAAGTGACACTCATTGATAAGGGTGTACTTGTGGTGGTGAGTGGCCCAGTTAAGCATCATGAATACCTTCTCCCAGATATGACCTAGGCAGAATGATGCATTTAATTCTAGGGTAAATGGGCCTAGGCATAGTCCTTACTTACAAGAGTTTACCCATGGACTCGAGGTGCTTCCATGTTTCTGATAGCATCATACGTCATTCTCCCATGATTGGTAGTTTAACCAGTGGATAATGGAAGATTATCTCACAAGGGTTTACTTGTGGTGACATTCACTTACAATGGTGTACTTGTAGAAGTGAATGGTCTAGGTGTGGTATTCATTGAGACCCAAGGTGCTACACATAGTTGTGTGGATATGGATCATCAACATGGCTCATGAAGAAAGTTTTGTATGACATAAGAAATCCAAGTATGGAGATTTTTTTCCTCGTTGAGAGGGAGTGTTGAATTTTTTCAACTTCGGGAAGTCATTCTCCATAATAAATACAAATAAACCATTATAGAAGACCCTGGAATGCACTAGAAATAAATAAATGAAAAGAAGACGAAGTTGGCCTATTGGAACATTTGTAAAGGAAACAAAAGAAAGTTAAAAGACAAAAAATGACAAGTTGGCCTTGCTAGTAAAATAAGGTGACTTGAATAGTATAAATAAAGGCAAGCTCATTTCATTATTACACATCTCTCAAAACTCTTCTCATAAAGTGCACAACTCCCAGTTACAGTTGCAATTGTAGTTGTAGTTTCCATTGCCATTGCAGTTTCCAATTGCTAGTTGCCAATTGTACAAATTTTGAGGTGTGATATCTTGTCTAGGGTTCACCATCTTTGATGGATCTTCCTCATACTAGGGACACATTATCTTGTGTTGGGTCTCTTCATATTTCTGGTGATGTATTTGTGAACTTATATTAAATGTCTTCTAGAGAAACGTTTGGCGGGATTTTTCTCTCGAGTTCGGGTTTTCTGAGTATAAATATTGTGTCTATTGTGCATGGCTATCTCTTTGTGATTCTTTATTTTCGCTACATTTTTATTTCAGTTGAAAATTTCAATGTGTAATTGTTCTATGATAATAACAGCTTTAAAATCTGTTTGAAATGATAAGCTAATAATTATCAGATCTTGAAATTAGAAAATTCAACAAGAACAATGATTGAATAATAAATCTATAACCTTTTTGTAGCAACAAACAGGGATCCAAACCATAAAAAAATCCCTCGAGGGAAAGGTACTAAAACCCCTTGGGGGTTTAGTCCTCAATCCCTAGGGTTTAATGGGGTTTTTAAACCAAACAATAAATTGATTAAACTAAGGGAAAAAATAGGCCCTAAACAACACCTACAACAAGATAATGAAGTATAGGAAACATAGTCAAATAAAAAGTGACCAATATGGAAAAATACCTGGAAAATTATGTTGGATTATGGAAGAAAATGACCCAAAACATGTGTTGGCCAGTGGCGGAAAATGCTCCAAAATATGTGTTGGCCAGTTGTAGAAAATGACCCAAGAAGTGCGTTGTCCAGTGGAGGAAAATGGGCCAAAAAGTGCATTGGGTCCAGGGACCAGATCTGAAGTCGTGGCTCCAATTCCTGAGGGTTTCTGAGTGGTTTTCCAACACCTACAACCTACAAATACAAACAAAAAGTTACAAGATATTAAAAACCCTTGAAAAACTAAAACAACCCAATAAAAAATGGAAGAAAAAACCATTTACCATACACCCACAACCAAGGATCATGAGATTATCTCAGATCCCCAATGGAGTTGCCATTCTGTTAGTGTGTTTTTGTAGCAAGGGTGAGAAAATCCAAAAACTTTTTGGTTGTGACAAAACTATAGAAAAAAAAGGGTTATAAAGCAAGAAACCCTAGTTTTCTAAGAAGAAAATATCTATATCTATGTTATTCGATGAGAGTAAAAGGCATGCAACATAAAAAAAGACATGAACAACAACACAAATAAAGAATCAATGTAATATCATACCCAATAACCAGAGTGAATATAAGTATACATGTGGAGACAAACCTATGAAGACTAGAATCTTCTGGTGGCCGCTCCATGGGAGAATTTTTCTTCTTTCTTAAGTGTGTAGTATATGGCTATGCTTCTTCTCTTTGATGGCTAAAAGTGATGGTGAAATGGGGCCAAAATCTCAATGAGAATTTTGGTAGCACTTCGTTACTTTCATGCGATGGATATGAAAAATGGAGGGGATCTCTTTATTTTATAGGAAAAATAGTGGTTATCCTTGATAGGGTCAAAATAATAAAATATATTATTTAACCAAATCAATTCTAACCATTACTTGATTGTTTTACCTTTTTCAAATAAAATAAAGAGGGAAAAAGTCATAAGGCTATTTTTGACTTTAATTAAATGGAAATAACATTAGGAAAAGT
>ML784331.1:633441-665061 GCA_009831015.1 Picea engelmannii | reverse complement strand
CACTACAGAAAGTTTGGAATTCATTGGAAGTGAATTCCCCTCCATTATTAGTCTGTAATGTACCAATCTTTTCCTTAGCTTCATTTTCAACCAGACGTCGAAAAACCTTGAACCTTTCAAAGGTTTTTGACTTTGCCTTTAAAAAATAAACCCAATTCATTCTACTATAATAATCAATGAAGAGTAGAAAATATTTACAACACCTAGAGAGGTCTCTAGGGGTCCACAAAGATCACTATGAACAATTTGCAAACATCTATTTTCATGCCATGAACCTGTTGGAAATGTCTCTCTATTTTGTTTTCCATAAATGAAAGCTTCACACCTTGCATTTTCCTTTCTAAAAGTGAGAAGTCCTCTTACCATTGGCTATTTTTTAAGTTGAGAGAGACTTTCAAAATTCAAATGTCTGTATCGGACATGCCATAACCTTATTGGTGAAGTCGTTGAATCCACAGCTCCTACAAAATCTTGCTTCCGAGGAATGCATTTTCCTTTTGTCCTAAGAAGATTTCCATCTTCATATCCCATCTTCAAATTCTGTTTGGTGGAGTTAATTTTCACCCACCCATCTTCCATGATAATTTGATGTCCTACTTGTTGAATCATCGCCAAGGACAACAAATTCTTCTTGAATGTTGGTACATACCAAACATTTGATATCATTTTATCTCCAATCCCAAGAAGAGAAACTTTTACTAAACCTTTTCCATAAGGTGTGTGTGTCATATCATCATCCAAAAATATCAAATTAAGTTGATCTTAATGAAATGTCCAAAATAAATCATGTCGGAAAGTCATATGTTGAGTAGCTCCAATATCAAAGATACAAGCATCTTCATAGTCACTTTTAAGAGAATAATGAGAAACTTCTAAGGATGTTGATTATGAATTTTGAAGTCTAGTAAATACATATTCAGAAGCATCATCCTCTTGATCATTAGCATATTGTGCCGAAGTGGATTGTTGCTTAAGCTTTGGTATTTTTTCTATTGGAGTGCGAAAATCCTCTGCATAATGACCAATTTTGTTGCATCATCTGCATACAATCTAATTGAAGTCTCTACCTTTTCCATATTGATTATTGCGATTTTGAGGTTGTTCTGATTAACTTCTCCTAAAGTTGTTTGATCCTCGTTGAAAATTTGCATTTCCTCTTCCTTGATTGTAGCCTCTTCCTTGATCATTGCCTCTTCCTCTACCTTGAATTCTTCCTTGACCTTGGCCTCTATAAGCTGATTGTTCTTGATTACCACGTCCTCTGTTGCTGAATTGATCTCTTCTTCCTCTTGAATTTTGAGTTGAATGCTTACTATTACTGGCTTATGTAAGGAAGACGTCTTCACCGACTTGTTTCTTCTTTCCAAAAGTTTTATCATGTTGAGCTAACAATTCACTCAACTGATCAAAAGTGATCTTATCCAATTTTCCAGTCAAATGCAATGTTTCCAAGAAGTGTTTATAGGATGATGGAAACCCCACAATCAATATTGTTGTCATCAAACTATCGTCGACTACAATAAATCAACCTTAGATATATCTTGCTTGATGTTCTTGAGTCGGGAAATGTACTCAAGTACATCTCCACCTTCGGTTAATTTTTAATTGAAGCAATGTCAATCGAAGGTCAACCCTTTTTGTTTCGGGTTGAGTGTCAAACAAATCCTTAAATGTTTTCCAAGCAGTCCATGCATCAGATGCATTTTCAATGTGAACATGCATTTCTTCATTTACAAATGACTTAATCAATGTTAATGTTTTTTCATCTTTTAGCTCCCATTTAGCTAGTGATGTTGCGTTAATGGGTTTAGTTAGTTTTACATCTTCATTACAAATGTCTTTCCATAGCTCATCATAAATATGACGTTTCCATGCCTTAAAATTCTTTGAGCCCTCGAGTTTATCAAACTTGGAAAATAAATTGATCATTTTGGACATTGTGAATGTTTGTTTGAAGATAAACTTATGCAACGGAAAACAAAAATGAATGAAGCACCACATGAAAATGAAGAGAAAATAACACACCACATGTTGCGTCGCAAAAAGAAGGTGAACTATCAAAGCTTGACCTTGTCGTTGGGGAAAAAAATGATTAAACTTTGTACTTGACTTTAATCAACTCTTAAAAATCTGTTACAATACAATGTTTATGTGTGTGCACCTTTTATTTCTTTGTAAACAACAAAATAAATAATAATTACAATGATGCTTTATTTAAAGCTTAAAAAAAAAACTTGATAACAATTCAAGCTTGTCTTCCTTTGAAGTAATAAAATACTTCAATTACAATAAATTCAATGATTTGCTAAATTTGACTTGACTTGATACCTCACTTTAGTTCCTGACAATAATGGAAGAAATAAAAATAATAATTTGCTAATGCCCCCTCAAAGTAAAAAACAAAAACCTTTGATTTAAGAAAAATGCCCTCTTTACAATATGGTTTAAAATAGATTCTTCTTAATAAATAAACTGGAATTTGTCCCCCACTTAAAAAAATATGCCAATTAAAATTTTGTCTTGTACAAATTTGGCATATATAAAAAAATATACCTTGGAATCTGAGTCGATTACTTGAATCGTGCAATTTTTGTGGGCCATCAATTGTGGGGTTTCTGTACACTTTACATTTTATGTGCATCCAAATTAGATTTGGATTGGTGCAGAATAATCGGCCAAACTGTGGCGCAAAATCAGATCTGGATTGCTGCGACCTCCTGGAATACGTTTCTCCTTTCAACATATGCTCTCAATTCTCCCCTCGTAGTTATAAACTACTTGAAACAGTTATAAATGGCGGTGCTTTGAACCTTGGAATCTGACGAGCTTCCCTTCTATGGGATATTTCGTTGCTCTGGTTGTGATTTCGATATCAGCACTGCTCTCAAGTGCAGGCGTTACACACAGACGAGATCCCAGTGTTGATATGGAGGTTTATAAGCGAACTGAGATATGGATATTACAGAAGTTTCAGAGTTGCATGACTAATTGTTATATATTTCATTCAATTGCATTGTCTTGTAATGCATTATTCGTTCATCCTTGAATGATTATTATTGTTTTAGAGGTTAATGAGAATTCAATTGTTTTATTATTCTCTTATTTTATCTTCTTCGAAATTGCTATTGTATTACTTTTCTATTAGATTCAAGATCTTGCACTTTTGCAACATTTTCTACACATCCCATGTTGAAATCAAATGCATAGTTGTCCATTTAAAATATATAATCATTTGAGATAATACATTTGAAATCTATTTAAATTTGAATTCGAAGAATATGGGTTTTACATTTTGGTTAAATTTCTTGTTCCTTTGATTGTTTTTCAGTTTTTACCTTTGAATTCCTTTTGAATTATAACATAATATGTTACCCTAAAAAGTTTTCAATTTTCTTTTGAATACAAAATCACCCAAGCTACCTTAATATATTCTCATTTGTTGATGTTTGTAGCATCAGAAAGGTACTTCCATATAGGTCTAAGTGTCTAGACATGTGTAATTTGTTGTTGGTGTTGTGCGCGGTTGTAAGACCCTAGGTTTGAATTGTCTTGACCAACAAAGCCCTTTAGACACCGGCTCTTTTGGTATCACTTGCATGCAAGTGAAGTCTCACCCGAGGTATCTATTGGGGTTGCATGAATCAAGTTTCTGCAGTAGTAAGGGAATGGGAGGTGACCATTTTTGTCTTTGTCATTCTTACTTATCTGTTCTGCGCACATTATTCTGTATTTTCTCTTCTTAGATTACCCAGTGAATTCAATTATGCATTATCCTGATACTTTAGATTACCACAGAAACCACATATTATAGCATTCATGAACATTGCACAATGATCATATAGAGAATAATTCTAGTCCAACATGCATCAAGAAAGCATCCATGTTCAATCACATAAAAGACAAATACACACAGTAGTTAACATGGTTGTTGGCACACAGGGGCAGACCTAGGGTTCAACGCTTCAACAACGCACCAAAAAAACCCTAACTACCGGCCCTTTCGGCAACACCTGTGAAGCAGATGAAGTCTCACCCGAGGTAGAGGTAGGGGGGGTTGCAGGACTCAAGTGTCTACAAGCAAGCTGGGACACAGATCTGTGATTACAACACTCAACAAAGTACTTAGATAACAATATACATTAGTTCACGAGTCTCATTCACATCGCATATTAACCCTTATTACAGATCAATGTAGTAACAATCAAGATCAAGCACTTACAATCCCTTAGCACATAGCATTAGCTCAGATCTAGCATTTATTCATCTTTAATACCATTAAGCACTAAGCAATAACATTAGATGCATTCATCATACATTATAACAACAACACTAAGAAGATAAACATCATAATCCACATCACACAAAGCACATCAAGACACAGGATATACGTGGTTCACCCCAATGTGGGGCTATGTCCACCAATGACTTCTTCTTCTTTATTAGTCTTCAATATTCTTACATTTTTCTACTCCTGTGCACAAAGCCACAGAGCCAAAATCCGTAGAGGACAGGAGATCTACGTGCAGCATGCCAGATCCTCCTTCCCAAAATCAGGTCAAGGCACAAAACCAACTCCTTAGTAGCACAGAGCCTTACTTTATACAGTTTGTTTGCACAAAACAACTTACAACCTCTTGCACTAAGCCAATATTAACACTTACAACATATGGTGCACATAGCCCACCAGCCAGGCTTCTTACATCGCTTAGCTACTTATTTATACATTTACAAAAATGCCTAAACATGGGTAAACCCATGGGTCGACATCCCATAACCCATTACATAAACCCTAGTAAACCCTTTGCTAGATCCACAAGCCCGCAAAATGAGTGAGATCCTGCGATATTAGCTCCGCCTGGGTGCTCCATCTTTGACCAGCCTGTCAAAGTCCCAAAAGTGGTCAAACACGATCAATGTTCCCTTAAAACTTGGTCAAGGGCCAACAAGCCCCCAACACTCACCTGTGACTCTTCCCGAGTCACTCAGATATTGGCAACACTCCTTTGACGCAGTAGAGGTCTGACCTATCTGCCCCGTAGGGTCTCTCACACCTGACCTCCTGCTCACAGGATCGATCTTATCCCTTATTTTCGAGCCGAAATTGGCTCTTTAGATTCCCTCGGGAATCTCTACTCAATTACCCGATCCACAGGTCCTTCTTTACCTTCCACGGCCTTCTGCACATTAACCGTGACCTCTCCCTGACTGAATCTCAGGTCATCGGGGTTTCACAATCTCCGTGCTTGAGAGTCACTATACTCTCCAACTCCCGATTGCCGATGAGCTCCTTCTCTATGAGGGATCAAAATCTGGACCAGGGGTCAAAAATTTGCTCAAAATTCAAAGTGCTCGGAATGCGACGAAAATGGTGCCATTGCGTCCGTCTCGTCTTCCTGATTCCGACGGTATATTTACTTTTGCAAACGGAGTCCGTATGGAGAAGATATCGCGATCTGTTCGCCGAGCCAAACAGGCAAAAAAAAATAAAAAAAATGATGTTGACTGTACCTGTTCGTACAGTCCGTACGACTCACACATGGCAGTGATGTGGCATGATAGTATGATGATGTGGCATCTGAGTTGGCACCTGCTGACATGGCGAGTTGTGATTGGTTGACTGTGGACGAGTAATGTTGTGACACGTGGCTTCTAGTTGGGCGAATATTAGGGCACCACGTGGCCCAATCAAGGGCTGCCACGTGGCACCCATTTATTGGTTGTTGGTGTTTGTGTGGTTAATTAAAATTTGAATGGAGGCCGCGGGGTTCGACCCCCGGACCTCCCCACCATACAAACGTTTTAACAAAGTCCGCCAACCATTAGACCATACATTAATTTTTATAATGTATACGCGTTGGTATATATTTAAATTAACACTTTGTTTTATTTGGTGGGGGGTCGGGCCAGGGCTTAGCCCCGACCCCGGTTCCATGTGAAAAAAACATATGACCACAGCATGGTTGGATTTTGGCGCGGAGTTTTCGTTTAAAGGCCCGGATGTGTTCAAATATGCAAGATAGTTTATGTGTTTAGTTTATGCTTCTTCCTTTTGAATGTGCATGTGTGAGGAATGTCCCTTTAAAAGATTAAATATGTGCTATAAACCAATACACAACAATATAAAGTGCAGCAAATAACACAACAAACTCACAACAATAACAAGATGATAAAGGAGTTCACCCCTCTCTGGGCTACATCTCCTTGAGCCTCCTTCAATGGACTTGGCTCTATGGGATTAGTTTGTCAAATGTTCTTTTACAAGTTGCTGCACAACTCCAATGGATTTACAGACTGTACCATTGGGTTCAGAATACACAAAACCCCCAAAATTGACTATTAGAACTCTGCAAATGGATCTTGTCTCATCCAGTAATGACCTCTTCTACATGTGGCCTCCAAGCTTCTCTGAGCTTCAATGTGGAAAAAACACCTGTAAAAGTCCTCCAATGGATCTGAAACCTATCCCAAAGTGTTCAGAGAACAATAATTAGTCAAAAATGACTATTCAGTCTTAGAAAATAGATATGGGCTCATCTGAGCAATGCCTCAAACAATGAGGGCTTCAAGCTTCCTGGAGCTTCCTCAAACTTCACTAGTTAAAAACCTGCAAAAGAAGTCTTCAAATGACTGTGAAAGTAGTGCCAATGGACTTAGAACGTCCAAAAACCCCTAGCTGGGCTTTTTCGGCACCTCATTTGGCCAAAAACTCCAAAAGTTAGGCCTCCTGCCATGTTTCCCTTCTTCAAGCTCTGTTACTGGTTCGCCATTTCGCACCTGTGGTTGAATGAACCTAGCTCTGAGAGTTTTTCGTGCCTAAACTCAGCACATGCGCACCTTCCGAAATTGGTGCCAAAATGTCGCACCGTTAGCGCAACTATAGCCCCCGAGGACGGAGGTGTTGGGCGCATGGGGGCCATGTGGCCACGTCCCAGCGTTAAAATAGGCACCTGTTTCCACCGTTCAATGGTTATGTGACAAGTGGCTAGGCACAAAAGTTAAACGTTTGAAAACCCCGCGCTCAATGGTCAAAGGTATAACCCGGTCATATGAAATCGCATAGCACCGGGGTTTTAATTTAATATACGTGTGGCCGGGGGCGAGGGCTCATTCACCAAACAAAAGCCCGCGCGCATATGTGTGGCCAGGTCACATGGGGGCAGATCATATAACCCCGGGCCTTTAAACGAAAAATCCGCACCAAAATCCAACCATGCTGTGGTCATATGTTTTTTTCACATGGAACCGGGGTCGGGGCTAAGCCCTGGCCCGACCCCCCACCAAATAAAACAAAATGTTAATTTAAATATATACCAACGTGTATACATTATAAAAATTAATGTATGGTCTAATGGTTGGCGGACTTTGTTAAAACGTTTGTATGGTGGGGAGGTCCGGGGGTCGAACCCCGCGGCCTCCATTCAAATTTTAATTAACCACACAAACACCAACAGCCAATAAATGGGTGCCACGTGGCAGCCCTTGATTGGGCCACGTGGTGCCCTAATATTCGCCCAACTAGAAGCCACGTGTCACAACATTACTCGTCCACAGTCAACCAATCACAACTCGCCATGTCAGCAGGTGCCAACTCAGCTGCCATGTCATCATACTATCATGCCACATCACTACCACGTGTGATTCGTACGGACTGTACGGACAGGTACAGTCAACATCATTTTTATTTTTTTTCCCTGTTTGGCTCGGTGAACATATCGCGATATCTTCTCCATATGGACTCCGTTTGCGAAAGTGAATATACTGTCAGAATCAGGAAGACGAGACGGATGCAATGGCACCATTTTCGTTGCATTCCAAGCACTTTGAATTGTGAACAAATTTTTGACCCCTGGTCCAGATTTTGATCACACCTTCCCACTGAAAGGCTTTTGGACCCACAAAAGCTTATGATTATCGATCTAAGATTCAATACTCTTCTTCTTTCAAGTTATATTTCTTTCAAGTTATATCAACTGATTCTACTTGAAAATACTTTTCGACAATCACCTGGATACTTTGACATGCCTTGCACTGCAACTGACTATGTCCCTCAACAAAGTCCGCCAACCATTAGACCATACATTAATTTTTATAATGTATACGCGTTGGTATATATTTAAATTAACATTTTGTTTTATTTGGTGGGGGGTCGGGCCAAGGCTTAGCCCCGACCCCGGTTCCATGTGAAAAAAACATATGACCACAGCATGGTTGGATTTTGGCGCGGAGTTTTCGTTTAAAGGCCCGGGGTTATATGCTTCGCCCCCATGTGACCTGGCCACACATATGCGCGCGGGCTTTTGTTTGGTGAATGAGCCCTCGCCCCCGGCCACACGTATATTAAATTAAAACCCCGGTGCTATGCGATTTCATATGACCGGGTTATACCTTTGACCATTGAGCATGGGGTTTTCAAACGTTTAACTTTTGTGCCTAGCCACTTGTCACATAACCATTGAACGGTGGAAACAGGTGCCTATTTTAGCGTTGGGACGTGGCCACATGGCCCCCATGCGCCCAACACCTCCGTTCTCGGGGGCTATAGTTGCGCTAACGATGCGACATTTTGGCACCAATTTCGAAAGGCGCGCATGTGCTGAGTTTAGGCACGAAAAATGCTCAAAGCTAGGTTCATTCAACCACAGGTGCGAAATGGCGAACCGGTAATAGAGCTTGAAGAAGGGAAACATGGCAGGAGGCCTAACTTTTGGAGTTTTTGGCCAAATGAGGTGCCGAAAAAGCCCAGCTAGGGGTTTTTGGACGTTCTGAGTCCATTGGCACTGCTTTCACAGTCATTTGAAGACTTCTTTTGTAGGTTTTTAACCAGTGAAGTTTGAGGAAGCTCCAGGAAGCTTGAAGCCCTCATTGTTTGAGGCATTGCTCAGATGAGCCCATATCTATTTTTTGAGACTGAATAGTCATTTTTGACTAATTATTGTGCTCTGAACACTTTGGTATAGGTTTCAGATCCATTGGAGGACTTTTACAGGTGTTTTTTCCACATTGAAGCTCAGAGAAGCTTGGAGGCCACATGTAGAAGAGGTCATTACTGGATGAGACAAGATCCATTTGCAGAGTTCTAATAGTCAATTTTGGGGTTTTTGTGTATTCTGAACCCAATGGTACAGTCTGTAAATCCATTGGAGTTGAGCAACATCTTGTAAAAGAACATTTGACAAACTAATCCCATAGAGCCAAGTCCATTGAAGGAGGCTCAAGGAGATGTAGCCCAGAGAGGGGTGAACTCCTTTATCATCTTGTTATTGTTGTGAGTTTGTTGTGTTATTTGCTGCACTTTATATTGCTGTGTATTGGTTTATAGCACATATTTAATCTTTTAAAGGGACATTCCTCACACATGCACATTCAAAAGGAAGAAGCATAAACTAAACACATAAACTATCTTGCATATTTGAACACATGAAGCAAGGTCCTGTAAGGTTTAATTTATTGAAGTAGGGGGTGCTTGCATAGCATAACAAGTCAGCCTTCTATTTTCAGATCAATGAGCTAGCCCCTATCGGCTATACCTTGGTCCATATGACCGCATACCATAAGACCGCAGCCTTATGTCCCTCTATCGGGGTTTTGAGTTCCAAATTCCCGATGAGATCTCCTTTGCCCTTAGCCCCTCCTGGCTAGGCTCTGGTCCATGTGACCTGCTCGCATATGACCGCAGCCATATTCTCCATCGGGGTTTCGGGGTTCGCGGTTTCGAAATGCAAAGTTTCCGCGTCCATGGAAACCCCGATATGCCGATCCCCGATTACCACACTATAACCTGCCACCTGTCCTTCGCTGACTCCTGTGTGGCCCACCTTCGTCACGATCGGGAAATCGCGTATTGCGATTCTGCAATGCACAAAACTCTCGCTCCCAGGATCTCTGATATCCCAATTCCCGACTTCTTGGGATCTCCTGACACGCGTCACGAACAAATGGACGATCCTGATCTGATCGGGAAATCGCGCTTCGCGATTCTACTATGCATGAAACCTTTGCTCCAGGGACCTCCGATATCCCGACTCTTTGGCACGCACTGACAGCTGGCCTCCACTATGGCTCTGTCCTCCTCCGCTGCTGTGCTGACAGCTAGCCCCCACTCATCGAGGTTTCGCGTTTCGCAATTTCAAAGTGCTCAAATCACTTGTCTACGGGATTCCCGATATCCCGATGGCTTCAACTCCGATGGCGCTAGATGATTGCCATGCGTCCCTCCAACGGACGATCCCAATATCGTCGGGATTTCGAGACTTCCAATGTCTCGTTCCTCTTGTCCTCAAGAACTCCGATTTCCCGATGAATGCTTATGTTGACAATCACTTGATCTTCGACACCTGTCCCTCAGATGGACGGCTCTGATCTTGTCGACCTTTTTGAGACCTGCAAGTCCCGATGCCTGGTGCCTCGAATCTCCGAAACGGATGATCGCGTGACACGTATCCCTCTTCAGACGGAGGGTCCAAATTCTGTATCGGGATTTCTCCTAGGATTTCTCCTATGCCTTGTCCACGGCAATGTCGATTTCCTGATGCGCCAAAACGCCGATGGCGCTTGATCTCCGCCACATGTCCCTTCTACCAACGGACGGTCTAGATCTCTTTTGTTGTTTCGGGATTTCTGATGTCCCGATTTACACGTCCTCGAGAACTCTGATTTCCCGATGGTCGATATCCCGATGCCTATTGGGACTTCTCTCCTCCTGTTCACGGGGTTAACTCCTGAGCAACTCTCGCAGATCCAACGGCTGACAGGATTTCCACTCCAGATCTGATGACTTAGATCAATTCTCCCTCTCTGCGCTCCTCCTGAGGCTTAACCTCTGCGCACCTTCTCCCGATCCAATGGCTGACGGGATTTCTATATGAGATCCGACGACTCTCGGACTCCTCCTCCGATAGGCTCCTCCTGAGCTCCTTCTGGACGTAGAAACCCAACGGTCCAGATTTCTCCTCCTGCCGATCCGACGGCTGACGCTGCTCCTCCTGAGCTCTCTACACGTATGAGAACACTAGTCCTCCTGAGCTTTTGATCTTTGAATCCTTGGAGGATTCTTCAACTCTTGCAACTCTTGCAGAGTCTCCTCATACAAACACTGGTGCTATCCCTTCTGAGCTTCGTCGAACACTCAAACCCTTTGGGGAATTTTATCCTTCTTCTCCCTCAGATGGAGAATGGAATGGATGCCCTTCTGGCTATCCTTCTGCTCAAGCCTCTCTTGAGCACCTCTGGGTATTCAACAACCCAGTGAAAGTTCCCTCAGTGGACCTTTCCTCAACTTCTAGAACTCAAAGAGTTCTTTTCTCCTGTGCCTGCTTGCACACCGTCTCGACGCCCTCCTGGCGGAGTATCTTCCCCACAGAACGTTCAGCAGTTCTGTCTTCTTTATCTTGTGCCTCTATGTACCTGCTCAATGCCCACCTGGCAGAGCCTTCCAGAATTCTTGGTGATTCTGCTTCTCCTTGAACTCTCAGCAGAGTTCCTTCCTTTGTGCACTCTTGTACACATGCTCAATGCCCACTTGGCAGAGCTCTACAGAATCCTCCATGATTCTGTCTGTAACTGTGTCTTCTCCCACACAGCCTTACCTCCTGAGCTGTTTAGTAACCTCACAGGTCTTCTTTCTGAGTCGATGATTTCAGCCCTGTGCCTCAACATGTCTCTGTCTGAACCCTGCAGTGTTCAGAAGTGCATCCTCTTGTGCACGGCTCTCAGAACCCGCAGCGTTCTGTCACACCCTCCTGGTGTGAAGCCTCAAAGACTTTCAACCCTAAAATCAAACACAACTCCTGCAGAATGCATCCACATAACATACATTCACTGCATATACATAGAACACATACAAACATGCATATAAGATAGAATAATGTAGGAAAAACTGCTCTGTTTTATATTAACAAATGGCAAATGCCTGTAATTACAAATGTGTTCCTGAGCTCTCTCTGGCTCTACTCTTACAACCTCATCTATCTCCACTCAAAATGAGATATCCAAATCTCTTTTACCTGAGGGCTCAATCAAGCGCTTCCCTCCAGGATTTACCTACCCTAATAAATTACAATCAATGGCTGTCTAGTCTGCTATCCAGAACTAGATCTCAACCGATCTAGCATTAAATGCCTATCTTATCTACAACCTGCACAAAGGCACAACTTCCATGGCTCACCAGCCTAAGACATTAAATTACATTGAATTTAAAATTCAAAATGAGGCTGCGCCTCTCTTCAGTGTGCGATTTGAATTCGTTGGCGTGGCTGGCTGGCTAGCTGCTGACGTGGAGAGATGCTCCTGCATAAAACTCCTTAGCTGCAAAAATCATGAGCTCCTGCTCATGAGCTTCCTCTGTAGCTGTTGGAAATCCTCCTAGATCCCAAATAAACCTTTGGAGTTGTTCATCCGCTCCATCTTCCTGCTGTTGTTGCTTCTGCGCTACTGTTGTTGCTGCTGCTTCCTTCCTACTCAGACTCTCCCTGCTGGAAATTTCTGCTGACTCTACCATCAGCCTTCTGATATCCTCTATCTCTCGGTCCAACTACTCTAATGGCTGGCTCTATTGTTGCAGTCGCCTCAGCTGCAAAATTTTTTTTTGGCCATTGGGCAGATCACCATGATCTCCCATGCCATCTTCCTCATCTATTTCCAACTTCACCTGTTGGATGTGCCTTCCCTACACTCTCACCCTTTCTTCCAGGGCTTCAAATTGATCCCACAGATCAGCAAAGCAAATGTTGTCTGCCTCTTCCTCCTCTGCTTCTGCAACCTCCTCTGTTGCATTGTTTTCAGCTTCATGGCTGAAAATGCTGAGCCATTCCTTAGAATGCTCGTCATCCTCTTCTTCTACTTCTGCTGCAAATTCCCCTGTTGCAGTCTCTTCAGCTTCAATGCTGAATGCGTTGAGCCATTCCTCAGAATGCTCACTCTCTTCTTTGTCCTCTTGGGCAGCTTCCAAAGTTTGCTCCCATTTTTCTTCTTTTCTGACAGTCATAGTTGACTGTTCCCCTGCTGTTGTTGTATTATCTACAACATAATTTTTTGCCTCCTCCTGGGCACATGGTAGGAATACTTGTATTCCCCCAATCATCAGAATACCATCCTGCTCTTCCATCGCTGTCAGCTGCATATGTTGATCCAAGTCCATCTCTGAATTTATGAGACTATCAGACAGTCTCATCTTCTTTGTTAGCTCCTCTGGCTGATCCAAATTCATCTGCTCATCCCTGCCCATCTGGAAATATGGGATGCTTCTGCTGCTTCCCTGGCAGACCATGAGATCAACCGATCCCATCTTCATCAACACTCCTTGCTGAATTGAACTCTTCATCGAGCCCATGAGACCTTCAGATGGCCTCTCATTTTCATCTCTGCCCTCCTGACAGTCTTCTATTCTTCTGCTGCCCTCCTGGCAGTCTTCGAGATCCCTCAACGATCTCCTTTCATCATTGCCCAGCTGGCAATGTGAAATTCCCTCGCTGTCCTCTTGACGGTCTGTGAGATCCTCAACTGATCTCAACTCGTTGCCCTCTTGGCAAATTGAAATTCCTCGACTGTCCTCCTGACAGTTCGTGAGATCCCGCAGCGACCTCAGCTCGTTGTCCTCCTGGCAAACTGGAATTTCTTCTTCTCTGCTCTCCTGGCAGTGCTTGAGATCCTCAACCGATCTCATTTCAAATTCTTCATCATCCCAATCATCGAGACCTTTTCCAGTCTCTGGCCAACAGTGACAAATCATCTTCTCTTCTGTGGCCTTGAGGGTTTCAGCATACCTCAACCATTTTCTCAACAACTTGCGCTACCCTCTGGCCATCAATTCCTTGACTGGCCATTTTTCTTTTGCCTTCTTCATGGGCAATTCATGCATTCGTCTCCTCCTCCTATCCTACTGCATCCACAGTTTGAACTTCTCTATGTCTGCCTTTAATTCATAGAGGTCTCTATCAAATTATCTATCCATTTCTGCAAGTTTTTCTGCCTTGCTCTTCTTCCTATGGCCTTCAATAGCCATCTTGTTGTATCTATCCGCCTCCTTGACAGATCTGCTGCTGTCACTCTGCATCCCTGAGTGTTCTAGCTTCATCCCCCTACAGTCTCCCTGACTGTCTATGGACTGTTGCCTACCTGCAAACAAGTCCTTATAGAGTCCTCAGCAACTCTGTCTTCCTCTGCTTCCTCTTTTCTCCTCTTGCCTGAAATATAGAGACAAGAACTCGCTCTGATACCACTTGACGCAGTAGAGGTCTTACCTATCTGCCCCGTAGGGTCTCTCCCACCTGACCTCCTGCTCACAGGATCTATCTTATCCCTTATCTTTGAGCCGAAATTGGCTCTTTAGATTCCCTTGGGAATCTCTGCTCAATTACCCGATCCACAGGTCCTTCTTTACCTTCCACAACCTTCTGCACATTAACCGTGACCTCTCCCTGACTGAATCTCAGGTCATAGGGGTTTCGCAATCCCCGTGCTCGAGAGTCACTATACTCTCCAACTCTCGATTGCCGATGAGCTCCTTCTCTATGAGCTAGCCCCTATCGGCTATACCCTGGTCCATATGACCGCATACCATAAGACCGCAGCCTTATGTCCCTCTATCGGGGTTTCGAGTTCCAAATTCCCGATGAGCTCTCCTTCGCCCTTAGCCCCTCCTGGCTAGGCTCTGGTCCATGTGACCTGCTCGCATATGCCCACAGCCATATTCTCCATCGGGGTTTTGGGGTTCGCGGTTTCGAAATGCAAAGTTTCCGCGTCCATGGAAACCCCGATATGCCGATCCCCGATTACCACACTATAACCTGCCACCTGTCCTCCACAGACTCCTGTGTGGCCCACCTTCGTCATGATCGGGAAATCGCGTATCGCGATTCTGCAATGCACAAAACTCTTGCTCCCAGGATCTCCGATATCCCGATTCCCAACTTCTTGGGATCTCCTGACACGCGTCACGCACAAATGGACAATCCTGATCCGATCGAGAAATCGCGCTTCGTGATTCTGCTATGCACGAAACCTTTTCTCTCGGGACCTCCGATATCCCGACTCTTCGGCATGCACTGACAGCTGGCCTCCACTATGGCTCTGTCCTCCTCCGTTGCTATGCTGACAGCTGGCCCCCACTCATCGGGGTTTCGCGTTTCACGATTTCGAAGTGCTCAAATCACTTGTCTACGGGATTCCTAATATCCCGATGGCTTCAACTCCAATGGCGCTAGATGATTTCCATGCGTCCCTCTAATGGACGATCTCGATCTCGTCGGGATTTCGAGACTTCCAATGTCCCGTTCCTCTTGTCCTCGGGAACTCCGATTTCTCGATGAATGCTTATGCCGACGGTCGCTTGATCTTTGAAACCTATCCCTCAGATGGACGGCTTTGATCTTGTCGGCGTTTTGAGACCTACAAGTCCCGATGCCTGGTGCCTCGGATCTCCGAAACGGACGATCGCGTGACACGTATCCCTCTTCAGACAAACTGTCCGGATTCTATGTCGGGGTTTCTCCTGGGATTTCTCTGATGCCTTGTCCATGAGAATGTCGATTTCCCAATGCACCAAAACGTCGATGGCACTTGATCTTCACCACGTGTCCCTTCTACCAACGGACGGTCTAGATCTCTTTCGTTGTTTCGGGATTTCTGATGTCCCGATTTACACGTCCTCGAGAACTCCGATTTCCCGATGGCTGATATCTCGATGCCTGTTGGGACTTCTCTCCTCCTATTCATGGGGTTAACTCCCGTGCAACTCCCGCAGATCCAACGGCTGACGGGATTTCCACTCTAGATCTGACGACTCAGATCAATTCTCCCTCTCCGTGCTCCTCCTGAGGCTTAACCTCTGCGCACCTTCTCCCGATCCAACGACTGACGGGATTTCTATATGAGATCTGACGAATCTCGGAATCCTCCTCCGATAGGCTCCTCCTGAGCTCCTTCTGGACGTAGAAATCCAACGGTCTAGATTTCTCCTCCTGTCGATCCGATGGCTGACGCTGCTCCTCCTGAGCTCTCTGCGCGTATGAGAACGCTGGTCCTCCTGAGCTTTTGATCTTTGAATCCTTGGAGGATTCTTCAACTCCTGCAACTCTTGCAGAGTCTCCTCATACAAATGCTGGTGTTGTCCCTTCTGAGCTTCGTCGAACACTCAGACCCTTTGGGGAATTTTATCCTTCTTCTCCCTCGGATGGAGAATGGAATGGATGCCCTTCTGGCTATCCTTCTGCTCAAGCCTCTCTTGAGCACCTCTGGGTATTCAGCAACCTAGTGAAAGTTCCCTCAGTGGACCTTTCCTCAACTTCCAGAACTCAAAGAGTTATTTTCTCCTGTGCCTGCTTGCACACCATCTCGGCGCCCTCCTGGCGGAGTATCTTCCCCACAGAACGTTCAACAGTTCTGTCTTCTTTATCCTGTGCCTCTATGCACCTGCTCAATGCCCACCTGGCAGAGCCTTCCAGAATTCTTGGTGATTCTGCTTCTCCTTGAACTCTCAGCAGAGTTCCCTCCTTTGTGCACTCCTGTACACACACTCAATGCCCACTTGGCAGAGCTCTACAGAATCCTCCATGATTCTGTCTGTAACTGTGTCTTCTCCCACACAGCCTTACCTCCTGAGTTGTTCAGTAACCTCACAGGTCTTCTTCCTGAGTCGATGATTTCATCCCTGTGCCTCAGCACGTCTCTGTTTGAACCCCACAGTTATCAGAAGTGCATCCTCCTGTGCACGTCTCTCAGAACCCGCAGCATTCTATCACACCCTCCTGGTGTGAAGCCTCAAAGACTTTCAACCCTGAAATCAAACACAACTCTTGCAGAATTCATCCATATAACATACATTCACTGCATATACACAGAACACATACAAACATGCATATAAGACAGAATAATGCAGGAAAAACTACTCTGTTTTATATTAACAAATGGCAAATGCCTATAATTACAAATGTGTTCCTGAGCTCTCTCTGGATCTACTCTTACAACCTCATCTATCTCCACTCAAAATGAGATATCAAAATCTCTTTTACCTGAGGGCTCAATCGAGCACTTCCCTCCAGGATTTACCTACCCTAATAAATTACAATCAATGGCTATCTAGTCTGCTATCCAGAACTAGATCTCAGCCGATCTAGCATTAAATGCCTATCTTATCTACAGCCTGCACAAAGGCACGACTTCCATGGCTCACTAGCCTAAGACATTAAATTACATTGAATTTTAAATTCAAAATGAGGTTGCACCTCTCTTTAGCGTGCGATTTGAATTTGCTGGTGTGGCTGGCTGCTGACGTGGAGAGATGCTCCTACATCATCCTTCAAAGGCCTCGAGCTTAGCTCAAGCTACCTCGACTTGTTGTTTCGCTAGAGCCTCCTGCTCAACAAACTCCTGAGTCCGCTGCTCTGTGACAGGCCCTTCCAGGTGTTGTTCCACTATCGTAAACATTTGGTCTAGCTGTGAGCCTTGTCCTTCAATCTCTTCAAAAAGTGTGCAGGCTTCATCCTGCACTGGCTGTAGTCTCTATGTAATTTCCATGACTATTCTCTGGATGGCAGTAATCTGTTGTTGGACTGTGCACTACTCCTGTGATCTCTTCATTCACTCGAGCGAAGTGAGTAGCTTCATCTACGCTTGCATTATGGATGCCTACTGCTGCGCCCCTTGGAGCTGCACTTCTAGTTTCCTCGGCTCCAGATCTTCTGCGAGGCCTTCATAGGTCTGCGCACTTCGATCACTCAACTTCTTACATTCTAATGCGAGTATATTGATCCTTCCAATTGTGCTCTTGGTGGCTTCCTCCCTTTGGTCGCGCACTTCCTACGGAGTGCTAGGTACTGCTTGAAGTTCTAACTCCATTATTCGTGCTTGAAGCTACTAAATGGCCTCAGTGAGCTTCGTCACTTGGACCTCAACTACTTCATGTTCCTCCTGTGTCGAGCCTGACATAGAGCGAAGTTCTTTAGTCACCGCTTCCTTGACTGCAGTATTCTCTGTGAGCAACTGGTCTTTTTCTTTTTGTATCTTTGCATTGTCTTCCTCGAACATCACTTGAATTTCATCTTTCTCCTTCTGCGCAACTCGAAGTTTCTCTAAGACCTCCTCCTTTTCTTGCTTCAAGGATTTTGTAGCCTGCTACTTTTCTTCTTGGACTCACTAAAGTTGCGCCTCTGTTGCATCTACTAATATTCTTAATTGGGCAGGCTCATCCCCCATTTTTGAAATTTTTGACGAAGAAGGCGCAGTAGGTACCATGCGGCTCGAATGGATGGCTTGCTGTATCTCCTTTGGTTCCTTCTCTATTATTTTCTATAACGTCTCCTGATTTTCTCCATAATGCTACAAGATATCTTCTGAACCATCCTCCATGACTGTGATGATTAGATTGACATCATCCTCTGTGAGCACAAACTTCATCTTGAGCTTACTGGCGCATGTCTTCTTTCTTGCTGAGGGCTTATATGGAGAAACCTTTCTTTTCTTCGATGTTTTGGCCTCAGTAAGGGGATCCTTTGGCAGTGTAACTTTTCCTTTTCCTTGATTTTCTCCTTCTTCCCCTCCTCCTTCTTGATTTACTTCATATCCTCCTCCTGCGGGCAAGTCAGGCCCACTTTCCTCCGAGGCGGTGTCCTCCTCATTAGTCTCTATGTTCCACACTTCCTCCTTTTTCTTATTTTTCTTCGCGCTTCTTTGCCCAACATGCTTGACTGGGGTGACCAAGGGTTTTCCAATGATGTCGGGATCAGAGAGTTCTGCACCATCAACCAGTACAAGGAACTCTACCAACCATTCTTTGGTGATCTCCTCCATATCCTCGTCGGTGAGTTTATAATAGGACTGCAACTCTTCCTTACTTTCATCATTACGTACAGTGATATAATTAAAGTGTTGACCTGCACGAAACTTTGCTAGCGGTCTGTACTGATGCAATGTGTTCAGTGTCATACATGGGAATGCCTCAATAGCACTCTTCAGCTGCTAGTAGTAGGCATGGAACACAACATTCGACTGCCACTGCTTCGACATGTCGTTTGTATACCACAAAGTGGAGAACCTCGCCGCCAACGAATTTGATGTGGAAATGTCGCTCCTTCCGGCATCTCCTAAGCGAAAAATGCGATCAATACCAGTAACCAATTGAAATGGAATTCACACCCTTTATCCTGCACATCACGACAGTTTTTCTCGAGCTCGTTGACGAGGTAACTCACCCAGTTCATTTGAATCCCCTCCACGCACTTTCCTGTGAGGTCTACTATGAATCCAGTAACTTGTATTGGATGGTTCTTTCTAACGAGCTTTCCAACTATAAGCTGACAAGCTAGGTGCATTGCGCCATCCTAGATAGAGGCTACCTTGTAGCCTCACTTTCCCTTTTCTACATCACTATAATCCTCCTTTATTCCCTGTGCCAAGGAATGATCTGAAGTCTTCCTTGGGCATAACTATTGAGGGTTTGGTCCCTGCATGCTCAGCCCTGTAATCAAGTGGATCTGTGTTGGATCCACAGTAACATGCCTTTCGAGCCACATATACCCTCCATGGTAGCACGAAAAGAGGAGTTTAACGAAAGCATTAACCTCTTGATGTCGGCCAAACTGAGGAATCTTCATTACATTCAAGATCGTGGATTGTGCTAGCTCCTTAATCCAAGGCTAGGATACTATGCATGACTTCTTTCCAGTCATGCTCATCAAATACCTATGGGGCGTGAGCATGGCATAGTTCTTTCTATCGCCGAGGTTAAATCCATTGTTCTTCAAGGATGGGATCTTCCCTAACTGGGGTCCAACTACACGTATCCCCTTCGGGATGTACGCAGTGATCAACGTATAATCAAAGTTGTGTGGGATACTGTCGTGGTTAGCCGCGCCAGCCAAAGGCAATATGTACTCTAGCAAGACCGACTGGATCTGCTTCGCGTTAGCTAGATCGTCACGGTGCTTTCTTCGCTTCTCAATAGCATGGCTAGAATGGCGTCCAGTCGAGGGGGATGCTTGCAGTCCCCCAGTTGATGACGCATGTATTCCTACAGACATAACTCTCTCACCCATGAGCTCCACAATAATCTCTTCCACAGACTTCTCTAACACGCTAGGTTCACTCGACATTCACACTTCTAACCAAATAGATCGGGTAGGCGAATGTAAAAGCAAGGTAATCAAACTGATGGTGAGGTCTAGAAAGCATAGCGTGATATAATGGATTCTCTGTTAGCTTGGATATCACGGGTTGCAAAAAGTGGTCCCGACACAGCGTCCAACGGGTTAAATAAACAAGTGTCGTAACAGACTCCTCCAATGGGCAGGAATGCATCCATCAATGTGAATATGTCTGTTATAGCACAGTCTCAATGGTCTGTTTGCTCATAACTACATTTTCTAGCCATTCTGTGGTGTCATTCTAACGGTCGGGACGCCTCCAACGGTCATAGAGCTTCGCCGTGGTGAAGTCCCATTCTGCATGGTTGTGTTATTCTGACGAGGTTCAAGTTCTGTAGATCTGCCTCCTACGAAGTCTTTCTTCTATTTTTTGTAGCTTCCTACAAATTATCTTTCTTCTTATTGAGCTTCCTGGCCTTCTTTACTTTGATATGAGCTTCTCTAACAATTTCTGGAATCCTCTTCCCATTTGTATTCTTAATCTCTCCTGGTGAAAGAACTCTGCACTGTTGATGTGTTGTTATAGATTCTGAGGTTAATGTCCCTTCTCTTACTAGTTCCGGGGTGGCTATACTTCTTTCTTACACGGACAGGTTCTTCAAGCCTTCCTGTGTTCTTTCAACTTTGACAGCTAATTCTCTGGCCCTCTGTTGCTTCGACTTATCCCCTTGTTCTTCTATTAGTCGCTCTATTTTTCTGGTTATGAAGTCCCTTAGTTCTTTATTTTTCTGTTCTATAGCTTCCTCCTCTGCTTTCCTTCTGATATGATCCTTCTCAATCCAAGTCTTTCCTAATAAAAGTGGAAAAGGGGCATTGTTCTCAACAAACCTAATAACTTCAAATTCCTCTTATGTCAATGTTTCATGAGAAATCATAGGTATATTAGTAACTCTTCCACATAGGGTTATCATCTTTTCTTTAAACAAGCCTATCCTTCCCAACGAAGGTACCATAGTAGGCTTTCCCAAAATTTCCCAAGTGTTTTTTGGCATAATATTCACGTGTGTTTCTTCATCCAATCTATGTCGAAGTATTCTATTCTTGTAACTATGCATTTTTTTTCTTTCAAGATCTCTGACAAACTGACATCCTTGTGGTCATCCATTGCTTCTTTTAACTGTACTAACAGAGTCTGAGCTTTCTTTGATTCGTTCTCTTTCTGATTCTCTAACATATCCTTAGTCTCTTGACCTTATTTATAGTTTTCTTGTCTCATGTTTATCTATTCAACTTTAGCAATCATCCTTGGGAAATCCTCAACCTAGACAAATAGGACCTATACCAGGGCATTCCTTAGCAATATGTCCCGGTCTTCTACAATTATAACACACTATCAATCCTCTCTTTCTTTTAAACAAGCCTCAACCTTTCCTATACTATGCACTGGGATCACAGTGTTGAACCTGCAATTTGCAAAAATTCTTTCTAGGTTCCTGCATCCACTTATTAGTCCAAAAATTCTTTCTATGCATACGAATAACATATCTTTCTCTATTTCTATCAAATTTATTCAGATCAACTCTTTCTTCTAACTGTGCCCTACCATTCAGACTAGTACAAAATCTATCAAACACACCTAGATTCATGCTTTCGAAGCAAATATTTCCACTTATCTTACCCTTACCAGAGCACAAAGCTTTAAGATATTACCTCTTTTCTTCAGATCCAATTTCTTTCTTAGCGCAGAGCTTTGCAAGTTAATTAGAATACTGCGCACTACAACAACATATCTATGCACAAAGCTTTCTCTTTTCTTTAGTTCCCAACAATCACAATTTCATATCCCGACACAGAACCATTTTTTGGCACACAGGGGCAGACCCAAGGTTCAACGCTTCAACAATGCACCAACAAAACCCTAAATATTGGCCCTTTCAGCAACACCTATGAAGCAGATGAAGTCTCACCCGAGGTATAGGTAGGGGGGCTTGCAGGACTCAAGTGTCTACAACCAAGCTGGGACACAGATCTGTGATTACAACACTCAGTGAAGTACTTAGATAACAATATACATTAGTTCATGAGTCTCATTCACATCACAGATTAACTCTTATTATAGATCAACGCAAAAATAATCAAGATCAAGCACTTACAATCACTTAGCACATAGCATTAACTCAGATCTAGGATTTATTCATCTTTAATACCATTAAGCACTAAGCAACAACATTATATGCATTCATCATACACTATAACAACAACACTAAGCAGATAAACAACATAATCCACATCGCACAAAGCACATCAAGACATAGGATATACGTGGTTCACCCCAGTGTGGGGCTACGTTCACCAACAAATTCTTCTTCTTTATTAGTCTTCAATATTCTTACATTCGTCTGATCTTGTGCACAAATCCAGAGATCCAAAGTCTGTAGAGGACATGAGATCTGCGCGTAGTGCGTCAGATCCTCCTTCCCAAAATCAGGTCAAGGCACAGAGCCAAATCCTTAGTAGCACAGAGCCTTACTTTACATAGTTTGTCTACAGAAAGCAACTTACAACCTCTTGCACTAAGCCAACATTAACACTTACAACATATGGTGCACATAGCCCACCAGCTAGGATTCTTACATCGCTTAGTTACTTATTTATACATTTACAAAAAGGCATAAACATCGATAAACCCATGGGAAAACATCCTATAACCCATTACATAAACCCTAGTAAACCCTTTGCTAGGTCCACAAGCCCACAAAATAAGTGAGATCCTGATATCTTAGCTCTGCCTGGGCGCTCCATCTTTGACCAGCCTGTCGAAGTCCCAAAAGTGGTCAAACATTACCAATGTTCCCTCAAAACTTGGTCAAGGGCCAACAATGGTTCACCCAACTTTTGGCTGCGTCCATAACGACTGGCTTATTTATTATTATTTATGCAAGTATCTCAGGCTTGCGCACTACGCTTACAAAGATACATCATGTTATCTTTTCCTTCTCCTAGCCTAGTCGTTCTACAGTGCAAGCCTATGTCTCTCTCTCTCTCTACAACATCTCCTCAACACTCATACATAGACTCAATAGTGATTTCTACAACTCATTCCATCACTCCCTTTCTCGACTAGAACAAAAGAACTAAAAGAGAGCAGAAGCTAACAATGAAGAACCACTATTCTCCCAACCCATTTATATTTATACATAAATTCTAGGGATTAAAACCCTACTTTGTTCATTCCAAAACCCTATTACATTACATGATAACTCAAGTTGACTTGGTATTTGGGTTGCTTTTCCTGCTTTTCCATATGGATATTGCTTTTTCACTCTGACTGTTGTTCTTCCTGCTTTTGAACGTCCTTCTATCTTTACCACATCAAGTTTTCATCCTTCCTTTTCACCCGCTTCCTTCTCTTGATTTATTCCCTACTTTATTCTTCTTCTTTATTAATGTTATCCCCTAGCCTAGGGATAACTAAGGATATTATGTCTCGAGGCCCATAGGTCCTAGACATGGAGTACCGAGAGCCATATTGAATTGAACCTGACCCTGGAGGGCCCATCCTTCTTCTTCAACACCTCCATCCTGTCAGCAACAACAACATCCATCCCATTGGCTTGGTCTCGAAGCAACAATGGATCTTTCTCCATGAGGTAATGAGTCTAGGTATCATGGTATGTGTCACTCCGATTCTCAAAACATTTGAATATGTGCATTTAATTCTCTTTTGCTTCATGACGTATGCTTGGACTTTATTCTTTTTGACTTGTCCATACCTGGGGGGATGACATAATTCCCTAGCAAGCTGGTTCCCTTAGGAGTGAGTTACCACTGGGTGGGTTTATGAATGGTCATCTTCCATTCCCATCATACTTATCACTTTTCATCATCTTCCCTCTCATCTATTCCCTGCATTGGTTTGCGCATTTGGTTTTCCAAGCTAACAAAGGGTTGTACCTTGCCTTGTGGGAAGAAGGGGCTAAAGGCCCATAGGGTAAGAGTAGTTGGAAAAAGATAAAAGCCAAAATATCAAAACCTTCAGATGCTTCACCCAGGGATCCTCGAGAAAGCAATAAATGGCTTCTCAGTAAGAAAAAGGAGGGAACCATACAATAAATAAACTCAAGACCTAGTTGGAGGATAGGGGGTCTCATCACGAGCCTACCTATTAGGTCCATGGGCATGTAGCAGTATGAAACTACTATTCATCTAGTCACCACACCAGGGTAGTGGCTCTTGGTAGCATATCCAAGAGAAATGGGGTCTCACAATAATCCAACCTTCTCATCTCCATGAAATGCTTGTGGGTAATGCTTTCACCATTGGTCACCACGCCAGGGAAATGTCCCCCAACTATTCTCTTGAAAGAAAAAGAAATAAGATAAAAAGGTAAAAAGGCATTGAATGGGATTGGAAACATTTGCATACATGACAAGGTGCATCTCACTCTCTTCAAAGTCACCCACAGGTAAGCCCTACATTTCCCTCTCATCACTGGATCCATTGCCCAAACATCTCCATACCATCTCATGCACTTACATGAACTAGATTGGTCTTCACCTGGAAACATCCCACATCTAAGGAGAATTAGCCCAATAGGACGTCCTAAAACCCTCTCCAAACCTGGCTTGTAGAATAGCATAACGTCTTTGAGCACTTGTCTGGTAAAGGGGGGTTTTATGCACATGTTTGGATAACTTTATTATTAGATGTGATTGACATTTCTATGATCCCTGTGACTTATGATCCCATGGAGGGCATACTTTTTGTTGTTGTAGGACCATGTCCAACGGACAGGTACACATAGGGAGATGATTAGCTCAGACCTCCATAGGGATAAAATCCAACTAGATGGATGCTGAGACCCTAGCCAGGGGAAAACATATACCAGATGCTTGCACCATAGAGTGAGGAGGATGTTCCACCAGAGACATCCTGGCAAGTCTGGACCTAGGGGGATGTTTCCCTCCCACCATGGTGTTGGCCCTTGAAGGCCCTTGATGTCATCATTCAAAGCCTTGACGCCACCTAGTTGAGGCATTCATCTTGAGGATGACATTGGTTGGCACGTGTGGTAGTTCCATAGGGGTTTTGAGCCCCAACATTTCACTTGGAGGGATAACGTTCCAACAAGGAGGCTAATGTCACCCTAAGAGGGGCATGATGTCACCCTGAAAAGCTAAAATTAGGGTTTATCTGACAAATTTATGTAGATTGGATTTTCTCATGTAAACTGGCCATGTCGTCCTTTTTGACCGAATTTTGTAATTAAAGGACATTTTGATTGTATAAATACGGGATATTTCCCTTGTAGTTTTTCATTATTCTTTCACTCACATAAGTGAGGTTTGAAATTCAGCTCCCTTAGGGTTTATTGGCTAAAATTAAGTGGTGCAAACTCTTGGAGGAGGCTTACTTTGGCATTTTTTGGAATTTTCTTGGTGGAAAGTATTCAACTAGGATATATGATAGATTATTCTTGGTGAATGTAACTGAATTTCTGAAATTCTTCTTTACTTTGAATGGTTATAGTACATTTACTTTTCATTTTGCTAATATTATGAAATTGCTAGCTTAAAACCCTACGAGCTCAAGCATGTGTTATTGTCCTTGTCCCAATAGATTTTCACCTACTAGATTTTGCTAAGAAAACCTATCCTTTGAAGAATGTGCTAGAGCCCTACCATTGTAGCACTCTAGCATCATTTGCTCCATCAAGCCTTCATTTACTTCAAGCTTGAGCTAAAGAAGAAGGAAAATCGCTAGGGCCTAGGGTTACCTACTTCCTAGTAGCCATTTTCCTTCTAGTATTTTTTGATTGAGGCCTTGGGTTACCAATACCTAAACCATCATCCCTCTTGTCCTTAGCTCACACATTATCATTTGATTTGTTCAATATTTCCGCCGCAAAATTGATTCCATTATCCCTAAAGACACTGATCTAGACCTTATATTTGATTGACTAATGAGAAGAACCCTTGAATATTTTAGTTCAAGATATTTACTAACCTTTCCTAACCCTAGATTAGACTAATCTACTAACATTATTGATTTTGTTACAAAGGTAAGATACAACCAATTATTACAGTAATAAAAGCTCTTAAAAGCAATTACAAAAGTTGATTTATACATTGCCTCATTAGCTTCTGACAAGTGCTAGTATATTGTTATTGTTAGATTATCATTTTGGGTCATTTTGAAGCTTATTTAAGGCATTGATTGTGAAGCTATCATCTTATATACATTGCTGCTATAGATTTATGTTTGCTTCATCTCAAGTCAACTTATTGCTTTCATTGACAAATTCCAAGGTTTCATGAAGAACTAACATTGATTGTACTTGAAAAAAATAATGTTTTCTTGTTGCTTTGTTCTGGGTAGGTACACTCAAGCATACCATTGGTTCATTTGTTAAAAATTTGGGACATTCTGATTGGTGTGACTTTTGAGAGGGGATAACTTTTCTTGATACTTGAACCTTTTTCCTTCTCAAACCCTAGGTCACTGGGGACATCTCCCTTGGGATTTCACCCCTAAAGAGAAAGAGGTGTCGTATTAAGGTGAAAGTGATAGGACAACCTCCTGTTATGCCAATTTTCCCTCCTTTAGTTTTTCCCTTTTGGACAAGTACAAATTGCGCGATAACATTTTGGCATCATTGTCGGGGAACACTGAGTCAATTCTCCTCAAAAGACAACACTTTTCGGTAAGCCTTTCCTCAAAATCCTTTACTTTGAAAATATTACATGGCGACTCCACTGAGGGTGATACCATTATCCCTTTGATAGTTTGAAGAAAATGATCTAGCGACTCCACAAACCTGAGGGAAGTATACTGACCCTCCCCAGTCCTTTAGAATAAAACCTCCATGAAACTCTCTTGTAGTAAAATCATTATTTGGAGGAAATATTCCCTTGAACACAATGTCTAGCGCATGAACTCAGACTGTTAATCCAAACCAAGCCAATAACCAAAAGCAATGGTCATCCAAGCTCTTTAAACTGTTAGACATGATAGGTATACCAAGATAACATAGGAAAATTCCCCCTAAGTATGAGAAGTGGTTGCCTAAATTCATTAGAAATGATGTATTTAGTGCCGAGGATGATATGAGTAATTTATGGGCCTTCTTCCATCTTCATCCCATTAGTGATGATGTTGAGAATCTAGCGATGAAATTATTCTTTGCTTCCCTTCATGATGGCGCTAGATGTTGGTACAATGGGCTCCCTGATGCTAGTATTAAAACCATGGATAGGTTGGAGGAAGTATTCCTCAAATGATGGAGTGTCAAGGAAGACCCCAACATGATGTTGATAAGGATGAATAACCTCATGAAACAAGAGAATGAAACCATTAGAGAATTCCATGACAAATTTGAAAATTTGATGCAAAAGATCCCAGTAAGCCATCATCCTTTTGATAGTTTCCTTATTTTCCTTTATACCAAAGAATTTACAGGACAACTTGGATATCTCCTCAGAGATAACGTTCCTAAGAAAATCCAAGAATCCCAAGAGGTATCTACAAGGATTGAAGACAATCTTTCATCATCTAGAGTCGAGTTTTTCTCAACCCTAAGAGTTAGAATGGGTACTAAACCTAAGATAGTCCACAATGTTGAACCTACCTCAGACATTAGCGTTGTCTTGGAAAATTTATAGTTGATTGTAGATGGCATGGTAAAAACCCAAGAACTAATGATGAATAAGATTGTCAACCTAGAAAGAACTCAAAAATAATCCCCTAGGGTTCCTTACAAAGGGAAATTCCAGAAAGGGAACCAAGTTTTTAGACCAAAGAATGATCAAGAGGTTCCCAATACTTTATCCCCTGCAAATATAGTAGATGAAAACCCTTGGTGCTTACAATGCAATGAGTCACATTGGGAGCATGAGTGTCCTTTCAACAATGGTAACCATGACCAAGTGAACATAGTTAACCATACCATTGAAAATCCTCAATATTTCCTTAATGTTACACTTGAACAACATCAATAAGGCATAAAGGAAGCAACCAGGAAGGCTAGGATGGAGGTGATAAATAACCTTGACCAAGAATCAAGAGAAAATTTAAAAAAACAAGAATTCCAAGTATATACTAGACAAAAAATAATGAACCAACCTCTCTCGACTAGTCTTGTGATCTCACAAACAAGACCTCCACCCATGAACATACTTCTTCCTAAGAATCCTCCCAAGACTGACAAAGTGGATTTGAACTTTGACTTTGAGGGTGCACTAGAAAAATTGCACATAACCATTCCCTTGAGAGAAGTCATAAAGGTCCCATATGTAAAGGAAAGGTTTGATTTTTTTTTCAAAAGTTCAGATGGACCAATGGACCCTCCTATTATGTTACAATCCAATCACTTTAGGGTTCAGTATGATGGAGATCCACCTTTCTTCATGACTTTATTGATCAATAACAAATTCCTTAAAAACCATATGCTTGATTAAGGGGCAGATGCTAACATGATGTCATTGAAGGTCATGAAAAAATTGGGCCTAAAGGTCACATGACCTTACATGAATGTATGTGGCTTTGAGTCTAGATCCATACCCACTCATGGGATAGTAGAGAATGTTGAAGTATGCCTTGGAAGATACCCCGAGAGAGTGATCCACATGGATATCGTGGTGGTTGATGTCCCATATGTGTGGGGAATTCTATTATCCAGGAAGTTTGTTGCAATGTTGGGAGGAACTTTATAGATGGATCTCACCTATATCAATGTGCCTATGAATGACAGAACAATAATCTGCCTCCCAAATATGCCAATGACCAAATTCCATGTGCAAGAAATTGGTGATGAAATTGGAACTAATGAAACACATGAACCATTCAAAGAGAGTCCTCCTATATTTTCCCCTGACGACATGCCTTTCACTACAGAGGAAGACTTTTATCAAATACAATGGTCGAAGAAGGAGGAGTATCAACAACTCCTAAAAAATTATAAAGACAAAGAAGTTGGGGTTGTCAAGTTATTAAAGAAAGGATAATATGACATACTGATCCTGCCATCCCAGCAAGAAGTCTTCACAATAGAATCCCACCCTCCTCCCTCAAGACAATATACTAGAGTTGTACAAGAGACAACCAAATTCAAGACCAAGGATTACAAAGAGGGAGATACGGTCTGGATGTGGGATACAAAGAAGGGATAGCCTACTAATGTAAAAGGAAGTGCACAATTTTGGCTTGGACCCTTCAGAGTTGGAAAAACGTCAGTGAATGATGCCTACTATTTATCCACATTGGAAGGAAGAAGGCGCCCATTACCAGTTGGTGGACACCTCCTAAGACCCCATCAAGGGGAAGAGACTTGACTTCATAGGTAAGTGCAAGTAAGTAGGTAGGCATTTTGCATTCATTGTATATACCATCTAAAATTTCATGCTAGAGTAGTTGTATTTCCATTTGTATACATGCTTTCATACTTTCATTTTATTGTACCATATATAATCCAGGGGTGATATAACCACCCCAAATGATTACTAATAGATTTTGTTGAGATCTAGCAGGTCACATGTCATGCCGGATATGTTGAGGTTCTCACACGTTCTACGGCGAGCACATGTCCTCGAGTTGGAGCTAGATGTTATCCCCTAGACTAGGGATAAATAAGGAGATTATGTCTCGAGGCCCACAAGTCCTAGACATGGAGTGATCAGGGGATCAAATTTTGCTCAATTTTCAAAGTGCTCGGAATGCGACGAAAAAAGTGTCATTGCGTCCGTCTCGTCTTCCTGATTCTGACGGTATATTTACTTTCGCAAACGGAGTCTGTATGGAGGAGTTATCGCGATCTGTCCGCCAAGCCAAACAGGCAAAATTTTGGATGCTGACTGTACCTGTTCGTACAGTCCGTACGGCCACGTGGCAGGGCCGTACCATCATGATGATGTGGCAATTGTTGGTTGGATGGTTTCTAGCGAATCGGGTGTTGACACGTGTCTCGTTGGCAGCGAATGGTATGAGGACACGTGGCCCAATGCTTGGGCGCCATGTGTCCCTCGTTGATTGGCTTATAATGGCTATGTAAAACTAATGGAGGCCATGGGGTTCGACCCCCAGACCTCCCACAGCATATGACTTTACAATTTCCGCTAACCATTATGCCGAACCGTGTTCCTTGTTTCATATTCCAACGCACATATATTTGAATTAATGTGTTGTTTTAATTGGAAAGGGGGGCGGGTCGGGGCATAGCTCCGACCCGTGGACACATTGTTTAACATATGACCTATATGTTATGACCGACTATAGGCGTGCGCGCATGTATTACATTACATTTACAATACAATGCATTGTATATTACATAAAATGTGTTAATACAATTTGCGCGGGGTTTGTAATACTATAACCCACGGTTTGTAATGCGCGTGGTTATACATTTGTGAGGGAGTTATACTGTTTGCACGGTTCAAACGATTAAACTATTTTTATGCCCAGCCTTTGGTCCCATGCGCCATATGCCCGAGTGCCGAGGCGGTTAGGGGCTGGAGGTGCCTTAACCGTTCTACGGTTTGTACCAGTGCGCGGTTGCATACAGGAATGAGTTCTTTACACTTAAATAAGCGTGTGAGCCAGGTTTGGAGAACAAGGGTGTGAATTGTAGAACCAGAGACAACAAGTTGGATAAGGAGACTTCAAGGAAGCATATTTTTCTCATTTTTCGACCGTTTCAGGTGTCGAAAGAGCCCAGACAGGGGTTTTGGGACGCTGGGAAGCCATTAGAGTAGTCGGTTTGTCAATTTGAGCATTGTAAGGCATGTTTTTGAGCACTTTGAGCAATTTAATAATAATGATCCATTGGAAGCTAGACCAGGAGATGTAGCCCGAAGAGGGGTGAACTCCTTTATCAAGTTGCTATGTTTATGTGCTGATGTTCAATGTTTTATGCTGCTGTCTATGTGTATTTTACATAAGTAATCCTTAATTTATGTGTTGCAAATTGATCCTGTTGCTTTAAACACATAACATTTCACTTGCGATATTTATTCAAGTTTTTCAAGTCTTCTTCAATTTTAGATCAAGTTGGTATCAGAGCACTGGTTTTGAAGACTTGATTGTTTTGCAAGTTTTGTTTCTGATGCTCACAAGGTTGAAACTCACATGAGGAGAAGGTCAACTTGTGGAGCCAAGTTCTTATCCAACGAGGAGGAAGCAGTTTCATTCACCGCGAGTTGCAGAGAGACATTCACCAAGCATGGCACATGCAGAAGATCATGAACGTGTTCTGGACGAAGAAGAAGATCTCATACAGGTTGTCATAGAGTTGAGAAACATGATGAAGATTTTGTTGGAACGAAACATAATGTCGCAGGGTGAAGGCTCTAACCCTTCAATGCATAGGGGAGGTGATGCTGACAAGACTCCAGGCAGAGATGGAGGGAATAGTGCTTCTCCACCACCCTCTCCTCCTCCATCATCATCATCTTCTTCTTCTTCTTCAAGTTCGAAACATCTTCCCAATGGGCATGGTAAAACTCCTTCACAAATTCCTTCATTAAAGCTTGATATAAAATTTGAGTTGCCACTT
>ML784331.1:609840-630122 GCA_009831015.1 Picea engelmannii | reverse complement strand
ATCGGGCAGAGAAGTTCATTGAACAAATTCAGTCGATACATCAGGTGGTGCAAGAGCAGTTGGAAAAGAGTCAGGCCAAGTACAAAGCGAGACATAACAAGCATCGTGTTGATCACAGTTTCGAAGTTGGTGATGAAGTGTGGCTTTGCATCAGCAAGGAGAGGCTTAAAGGAGAAGGTAAAAAGTTGAAACCAATTCGATATGGTCCCTGCAAAATTGTCGGCAAGATTGGTAACAATGTTTTTCGTTTAGATTTGCCTCCATATATGTAGATGTATGCAGTTGTTAATGTTGAGAATTTGAAGTTGTATGAGCCTCCATTGATTGGTGATCAAGGAGAGCATGTTCAGATTCCTTCCATAGATTATTTTCCGCTAGAGTATCTAACAGAACTGCAGGAAGACACCATACTTGACAGGAGGATGTGAACTTCGAAGCGAGGAAATGTGGAGTATTTGCGAGTTGGTCTTAAAGGGACGAATCCAAGCAAGGCCAAGTGGATTGAGGTTGGAAGGGTGAGGGAACTATACCCTCATCTTCACATAGACTGAGATAGTCTTTTGGAGGTCCAAAAGCTTCCTAATGGGGAGGTGTGATCAGGGGATCAAATTTTGCTCAATTTTCAAAGTACTTGGAATGTGACGAAAACAATGCCATTGTGTCCGTCTCATCTTCTTGATTCCGGCGGTATATTTACTTTCGCAAACAGAGTCCGTATGGAGGAGTTATCGCGATCTGTCCGCCAAGCCAAACAAGCAAAATTTTGGATGCTGACTGTACCTGTCCGTACAGTCCGTACGGACAAGTGGCAGGGTCGTACCATCATGATGATGTGGCAATTGTTGGTTGGATGGTTGCTGGCAAATCGGGTGTTGACACGTGTCTCATTGGCAGCGAATGGTATGAGGACACGTGGCCCAATGCTTTGGCGCCACGTGTCCCTCGTTGATTGGCTTATAATGGCTATGTAAAACTAATGGAGGCCACGGGGTTCGACCCCCGGACCTCCCACAGCATATGACTTTACAATTTCCGTTAACCATTATGCCGACCCGTGTTCCTTGTTTCATATTCCAACGCACATATATTTGAATTAATGTGTTGTTTTAATTGGAAAGGGGGGCGGGTCGAGGCATAGCCCCGACCCGTGGACACATTGTTTAACATATGACCCATATGTTATGACCGACTATAGGCGCGCGCGCATGTATTACATTACATTTACAATACAATGCATTGTATATTATATAAAATGTGTTAATACAATTTGCGCAGGGTTTGTAATACTATAACCCACGGTTTGTAATGCGCGCGGTTATACATTTGCGCGGGAGTTATACCGTTTGCACGGTTCTAACGGTTAAACTATTTTTACGCCCAGCCTTTGGTCCCATGCGCCATATGCCCGAGTGCCGAGGCGGTTAGGGGCTGGAGGCACCTTAACTGTTCTACGGTTTGTACCGGTGCGCAGTTGCGTACAGGACTGAGTTCTTTACGCTTAAATAAGCGTGTGAGCCAGGTTTGGAGAACAAGGGTGCGAATTGTAGAACCAGAGACAGCAAGTTGGAGAAGGAGACTTCAAGGAAGCATATCTTTCTCATTTTTCAACCGTTTCAGGTGCCGAAAGAGCCCAGATAGGGGTTTTGGGACGTTTGTCAATTTGAGCATTGTAAGGCATGTTTTTGAGAACTTTGAGCAATTTAATAATAATGATCCATTGGAAGCTGGACCAGGAGATGTAGCCAGAAGAGGGGTGAACTCCTTTATTAAGTTGTTGTGTTTATGTGCTAATGTTCAATGTTTTATGCTGCTGTCTATGTGTATTTTACATAAGTAATCCTTAATTTATGTGTTGCAAATTGATCCTGTTGCTTTAAACACATAACATTTCACTTGCAATATTTATTCAAGTTTTTCAAGTCTTCTTCAATTTTAGATCATGGAGTATCGAGAGACACATTGACTTGAGCTTGGCCCTGGAGGTCCCATCATTCTTCTTTAACACCTCCATCCTGTCAACAGCAGTAGCAACCATCCCATCGGCCTGGTCCTAAAGCAACAATGGGTCTTTCTCCATGAGGTAATGAGTCTGGGTATCATGGTATGTGTCACTCTAATTCTTAAAACATTTGAATATGTGCATTTAATTCTCTTTTTCTTCATGACGTGTGCTTGGAATTTATGCCTTTTGACTTGTCCATACCTGAGGGGATGACATAATTCCCTAGAAAGTTGGTTCCCTTAGGAGTGAGTTTCCACTGGGTGGGTTTATGAAAGCTCATTGTCCATTCCCACCATACTTATCACTTTTCATCATATTCCCTCTCATCGATCCCCTGCATTGGTTCGGGCATTGGGTTTTCCAAGCTACCAAAGGGTTGTACCTTGCCTTGTGGGAAGAAGGGGATAAAATACCAGAGGTTAAAAGTAGTTGGAAAAAGATAAGATACAAAAGATCAAAACCTTCAGATGCTTCGCCTAGGGATCCATGAGAAAGAAATAAAAGGATTCTCAGTAAGAAAAAGGAGGGACCCATAAAATAAATAAACTCAAGACCTACTTGGAGGATAGGGGGTCTCATCACGAGCCAACCTACTAGGTCCATGGGAATGTAGCGGTATGACACTACTATTCAGATGGTCACCATGCCAAGGTAGTGGCTCTTGGTAGCATATCCAAGAGAAAATGGGTCTCATCACGAGCCAACCTTCTCATCTCCGTGAAATGCTTGTGGGTAACGCTTTCACCACTGGTCACCATGCCAGGGCAGTGTCCCCTAGCTATTCTCTAGAAAGAAAATAAATAAGATAAAAAGGTAAAAAGGCATTGAATGGGCTTGGAAAAATTTGGATCCATGACAAGGTGCAACTCACTCTCTTCAGAGGCACCCATAGGTAAGCCCTACATTTCCTTGTCATCAAGGCACCCATTGCCCAAACATCCCCATACCATCTCATTCACTTACATGACCTATATTGGTATTCACCTGGAAACATCCCACATCTAAGGATAATTAGCCCAATAGGACGTCCTAAAACCCTCTCCAAACCTGGCTTGTAGAATAGCATAAAGTCTTTGATCACTTGTCTAAGAAAGGGGGATTTTATGCACATGTTTAGATAACTTGATTATTAGATGTGAGTGACATTGCTATGATCCATGTGACTTATGAGCCCATGGAGGGCATACTTGTTGTTGCTACACGACCATGCCCAACAGACATGTACACATGGGGCGATGATTAGCTCAAACCTCCATAGGGATAAAATCCCACCAGATGGATACTGAGACCCCAACCAAGGGAAAACATATACCGGAGGCCTGCATCGGAGAGTGAGGAGGACGTTCCACCAGAGACAACCTGGTAGGCCTGGACCCAGGGGGGTGTTTCCCTCCCACCATGTTGTTGGCCCTTGAAGACCCTTGACGCCATCATTCAGATACTTGATGTCACCTAGTTGAGGCACCCAGCTTGAGGATGACATTGGTTGGCACGTGTGGTAGTTCCAAAGGGGTTTTGAACCCCAACGTTCCACTTGGAGGGATAAATTTCCAACAAGGAGGATAATGTCACCCTAGGAGGGCCATGATGTCACCTTGAAAAGCTTAAATTAGGGTTTTATTTGACAAATTTATGTAAAATTGGATTTCCTCATGTAAACTGGCCATGTCAGCCTTTTTGACCTAATTTTGTAATTAAAGGTCATTTTGATTATATAAATAAGGGAATTTTCCCTTGTATTTTTTCATCATTATTTCACTCACACAAGTGAGGTCCGAAATTCAGCTCCCTTAGGGTTTATTGGCTGAAATTAAGTGGTGCACAACTCTTGGAGGAGGCTTACTTTGGTATTTTTTTGGCATTTTCTTGGTGAAAAGTCTTCAACTAGGCTATATGCTAGATTATTCTTAGTGAATGTAAGTGAATTTCTACAATTCTTCTTTACTTTGAATGGTTATAGTACATTTACTTTACATTTTTCTAAGATTATGAAATTGCTAGCTTAAAACCCTAGGAGATCAAGCACATGTTATTGTACTTGTCTCAATATCTTTTCACCTACTAGATTTCTCTAAGAAAACCTATCCTTTGAAGCATGTGATAGAGACCTACCATTGTAGCACTCTAGCATCATTTGCTTCATCAAGCCTTCATTTACTTCAAGCTTGAGCTAGAGAAGAAGGAAAATCACTAGGGCCTAGGGTTACCTACTTCCTAGTAGTCGTTTTCCTTCTAGGATTTGTTGATTGAGGCCTTGGGTTACAAATACCTCAACCATCATCCCTATTGTCCTTAGCTCACACATTATCATTTGATTCGTTCAAGATTGCCGCTGCAAAAAGTGACTCCATTATCCCTAAAGACACTAATCTAGACCTTATATTTGATTGATTGATGAGAAGAACCCTTGAATATTTTAGCTCAAGCTATTTACTAACCTTTCCTAACCCTATATTAGACTAATCTACTAACATTCTTGTTGTTGTTACAAAATTAAGCTACAACCAATTATTACAACAGTATAATATCTTAAAAGAAATTACAAAAGTTGATTTTTGCATTGCCTCATTAGCTTCTGACAAGTGCTAGTATATTGCTATTGTTAGATTATCATTTTGGGTCACTTTGAAACTTATTTAAGGCATTGATTGTGAAGCTATTATATTGTATACATTGTTGTTATAGATTTTTGTTTGCTTCATCTCAAGTCAACTTATTGCTTTCATTGACAAAGTCCAAGGTTTCATGAAGAACTAACATCGATTGTACTTGCAAAAAATAATGTTTTCTTGTTGCTTTGTTCTAGGCAGGTACACTCAAACATATCATTGCTTCATTTGTTAAAAATTTGGGACTTTATTATCGGTGTGACTTTTGAGAGGGGATAAATTTTCTTGATACTTGAACCTTTTGCCTTCTCAAACCCCAGGTCATTGGGGAAATCTCCCTTGGGATTTCACCAATAAAGAGAAAGAGGTGTCCTATTAAGGTGACAGTGATAGGACAACCTCCTGTTACTCCAATTTTCCATCCTTTAGTTTTTCCCTTTTGGACAAGTACAAATTGTGCAATAACAATTCCTTTGTTTTATTCTTCTCACTACACATTGTACTCTTGAATGTGCCTCAAATACGCACTCCCAATTCTTCCCTCTTCTTTTGCGGACATATTCTATACTTAGGATTTTTCATGAATATTTTTTCCATAATGCATGTCCAACATGCCCCCAACACTCACATGTTGCTCGTCCCGAGCCACTTAGGCCTGTTGCATGCTCCTCCATCCTTGGATAAATTTTTGGGAGGCTTCCTTTTCTACCACAATTTCCTTTAGTATAGCTTCCTTTGTTTCCACAATCTCTTCGACCCTTTGTGCGGTCATTTTTAATCTTTTCTTTTGATTCATGTACTGCTTGTTTCACCTTACCCTATGTAGTCATCAATTCTCCTATCACCCTCAATGCTTCTTCTTGCAGTGGTCCTAAGCATTGTTGATCCCACGTATTTTCAACCTCTATGTATGGTTTCCTATGTGCCAAAATGTCCATCATACTTTCAACCAGTGGAAGGGTGTTTATGTTTTCTGAAGCTTTTTGGGCCTTTTCCTGCGCTTCTCTTAATTTCGCTTCCACGACCTTCATCTCTATATCTTCTATTAGATATATATGGATTTGTGCACTTTCTTTGCATAGTTTGGTGCATTATTCCTCCACTTTCTTGATGTTGGCTATGATTTATATCACTACTCTCTCTCTCTCTCTCTCTCTCTTCCTGCTCATTCCTTCGGTGGTGTTCCCGGTGTACTGTGCAATTGTAGATCCTCGATTTTTGTGTAGAATTCTTTGATGGCTTCACCAATTTTCAAGACCTTCTCCTCCATAGTAACTTCTACTACTATCGATACTTCCAAAATTTCCTTGTACAACTTCTGGATGACCACTTGCGTCTTCTGCGTCTTTATCTTGTCTTCATCCTTTTCTTTTAGATATTTCCTGGCCCTTTCCTTAACCTCCTTCTTTTCCTTCATCATTGCTTCCACACTTCCTTCAACTTCACTCTTTTGTTGGAGAGTAGTGGCATATTGTTGCTGCAACTAAGTCCGTTCATCCATTACTTTGGTTATTTCCCGATTTGCTTCATATGCATGGATCCTAATCTCATGCAAAATTCCTATATGCAATATTTGTAATATGTGTATGGGAATCTGCAACACCAATAGGTTCAAGTAGCTCACTCTCTTCATCTATTCTTGTATTTTTTCCATTGGGAACTTAATTTTGTCCGTCTCAATTTGTAATGATCTACGTCCAATAGATAGCTCGGTCAAGACTGGATTAGAAACCTTCACTTCTTCCAAGGAACTTGTGGACGATCCTCCTCCTGACCTGCACTTTGGTGTTATTCGGGATGCTTCCAAAAGTTGTTGTAACGTTACCAACTATTCCTACACCTTTTGGTGTTGTTCTTCTTATTTCCTCGTAGCTTCCTCAATGACTTCTTCTGTAGTGTCTTGTACTTGGTAGCCAATTCGGTCCATGTCATCATTGGTCAGTGTATAGACTAGGGGTACATTGTGCGATTTGGTCTTCTTGCGCACACCTCCTATTTATATTTTCATTTGGCTCTTACTGTGGGGACTGGGGACTATGTTTCTCCTGTTGATGGTCCATGTGTGTTTCCTGCACCATTTTTCTGGTCATTCCTTTGTCCCTCATCTAGTTCTTCCTCACCTCTGTCATGTTATTCTTCCTCTTTCGGGTGGCCCATTTGTTCTGCTGGAGTTTTCCACCCATATTCCAATCATTAGAGATCAGGGAGACATCCTCTGTTGTCAACCTATAGGACGTTTGCAACCACTGGTGCGTAGGGTCCTTTTTCTCTTGCATATACATATGGTGCATCCCTGCTTTGAATTGCACAATATCCTTGTAGGTTTATATTGTCTCAGCTGATATGTGTGGTGTATGTTCGATTACATACCTAATTGAGTCAAAATATACGTAAAATGTGACATTATTTTTTTGTTTCCTCTTTTTTTTTGGCATATGCCATAAGTTGGCATATCAGGCGATCATATTACTTCTACCAGTTGTTCTCCTACATTGGTAATATTCCAGTTCTTTCCATCCTACTAGTGCAATCAAAATCAAAATCCAAGCATAATGAAACTCTGTGCCTTTTTCCAGGGCCTCTATACAGTTTGTCAAATATTGATTTACTAAGAATGTGGCCCAGTTTGTTTGGACTCCTTCTGAGGATTTTTTTGCTGATACGATTACTGCAGAAGGAACTTCATCCTTACGACACTTGCACAACAATTTTTAGGACAACACATGCGTTGCAAACCAGACACACTCATCGTTGATGTTCGCAACATCCAACCCCCCTTTTCCCCTAAAGGTCTGAAACTTCTCCTTCATGGCTTTTGCTTGGGATTTCTCTCCTTCTTTGTTGAACAAGGTGGTCAGATCCTCTCCTACTTTTGGTATCCCTGTGATACATGCAATTAATGTGGTATAAATCGACATCGGTGGGTCAAGCCACAATGTCCCCCCATAGACGAAGTTGAGTAATAACTTAACACAAGCATTGATTTCCAAGCTACGTCCAAAGTGTGGAACCTCTAGTAAGTTCAGTATCCCCAATTTCTCAAGTTTGGTTGCCCACATATATGTTTCCATCAATATCACTCCTATTCCTAGTATTCTCTTAGCGCAAAAGTACTTTTCCCTGGCCATCTTAGAAAAAATTAGCTTGTCTCGGATATTGTGATCTACAAATTTGAGGGTGACAACCTTTCCTAGCACATTCCACACTTACACCAGACGAGATTGGTGATGTTTCCACTAGGTATTTTCCATCTGTTGGCACTTTAACATGAGGCACATTGTCTTTTCATGGAGGTACATAGTCCCTGTGGAAATTTGCTTGTGAAGTCGAAGTCAAAGCTCCAGGTATTTCCTCAACCTCTAGTGCAATTGATGGTCATTTTGATTTCTTTTGTGCCACTATTGATTGCGCTCTAGGTTTCATTGGGGATATCATTTTGTGTGATATGTTCCTTTACTTTCTCTATGGTTGTTCTAGTGTGGATGTAGTTCGACTCTGATTCGACTCTGGTTCGCTCTGGTTAACTCTCACTTGCATGCAAATCTTAGTAACAATGATTTACAGTTGGTAACCGTAAACTACTTTTGTGCCTCCTTGCCAACTGTTCATGTCTCTTTTCATGCCTTAACTAACTTGTCCAATCCGCCAACAAGTTTGTTGAGTGGTTACATAAATGCAAATTTATTACCAAATCCATTGTGATTTTTTCCTCGTACTTCCAGTTTGTCATGATTTCCGGTGGCTTTTACCATTTAATATTATACAACGTCTTTATGACCTATCACTTCCATGTTGTTGTCGTGGTCTCCATGATTTAATTCCTTTTTATGGTCTTTTCAGTACCATACTATGCATCTGTTCTTGATTTTTCATCTGTTTGCTTCACAATCTTTTTCTTCTGTGTATTATTTTCTTAATTGTCATAGTTCCATCCTGATAGCATGGAAACCATCCTTTCTTTTCTATTTTTAATGTCTTTGTGCTCTATAATATTTTTCTTTCTCTATATCTACTTTTTATCTGTTTTTCTTCCTTTTTCTACTTTTTATATGTTTTTATGTGTTTTACCTACCTACTATAGTACAATTACTATGATACATGTGTTCTAGCATAGCCCAATTTATTGTGCAAACTATTGGTCGTCTCTATAGAGCTTCAGTCAACTCCCATTCACCATTCTTCCAAGGACCTCTCCATTCATGGTTTCCAACTACGCGACACTCGTCTCCGTCACCTGCTTAATCACATAGGGTCCCAACCAATGCATTCTAAACTTTTTGGGATGCTGCATGAACTTATTGTCATAGATTAATACCAAGTCTCCCACTTGAAACTTTTTTTTTTAATGTGTCTACCGTGCCATGCATTCTCTCTTGCTATGAACTTGTTGATGGAAACCTAAGACAAACTAATCTTCCTCAAGTTGTACCAACTGTGGCATTATCTCCTCTATTATCTCCTCTATTGCACCATAGTCCGAAATATCATCGATCACTGCAATGCGTAGGTTAGGTAGAATAAATTCCATTGGCATCACTGCTTCTTACCCATAGACCAACCTAAAAGGTGTCTTCCTTGTCAAATTTTTGCTTGTCATCTTGTAGGCCCATAAAACGACATGACCTCTTAAGTCCCAATCATCTCTCCCTATGTTGCATATCTTTGTCAAAGCATTCTCCATGATTTTATTGAAAGCTTCCACTATCCCATTGGCTTGAGGATGATACAGGGTACTCTTTTGATGATGAATTTGAAACTTCTCAGTCAATGCTAAATTTTTGTTATTCAATTAGTGTGTTCCTTGATCACTGATTAACATGTGTGGACATCCAAATCATGTAACTACATTCTCAAATATAAATCACGCAAAAATATCCACGGTGCAGTCTATGACTGGTGTTTCTTCTTCCCATCACGTCAAATACTCCGTCACAATGATTATGTACCTTGAACCTGATCTTATTTCTTGTGGGTTAATTGGCCCCACAAATTCTATGTCCCATTTATCAAATGATTGCAACATAACTTGTGGATTTAAAGGAATTTCATCCCTCCTAAATGGCTTTTCCACTCTTTTACATACATCGCATGATTGACAATATTCCTTAGCATCTTTGTGAAGTGTGGGCCACTAAATCCCTGTGCACAAAATATTTTGCACAATCACCTTTCTTACGTAATGTTCTCCTGTAATCCCTTCATGTGCTTCTGTAAGTATCATAGAAATTTCATGTTCCAACACACATCATCTCAATATTTCATCTACATTGAACTTGTATAAATTCCTTGCAATCAACTGATAATCTGTTGCTTTCACTACTAATTATTTCTTCTGCACGACTATCATGTCTAATGGGACCATTCCTGTACTTAGAAACTACACGATGTCTGAGAAATAATCATCCACCATTTTAATTGAAAATAGTTGAACATTTGTTAATATGTCATCTAAATTATCTGCATCTTCGCATGATAATATGCACAACAAATGATCCAGTTGTGCATCCAAATTCCTTGGTTTCACCACAACTTCAAAAATGTATTCCTGGGATAAAAGTATCCATCCACATATTATCCCCCCCAACACTGGCTTGTTCACTAAATATTTTAATGCAGAATGGTTTGTGTATATATTAAAGTGAGACCCCAATAAATGATGTCTAAACTTCTACAACACATATACCATTGCCAATCATTCTCATTCTGTGGTGGTGTAATTCTTCTTTTCTATGGAAGACTTCCTACCTGCAAAAGAAATTGGGTGATCTATATCTCCTTCCCTAGGTTGAGATAGTATTGGGCCCAATGCTATAGATGATGCATCTACATGAATGTGGAACTCCTTGTTCCAATATGGAAATATCAAAATCGACGCAGTCACTAGTTTTTTATTTAAGGTGTCCAAACCCTCCTGACAGTCCCCATTTCATTGGAACTTTGCTTCCTTATTTAACAACTTTTCCATTGGTGTTGTGATCTACACATATACTTTGATAAACTTCCTGTAATATCATGTATGAATCATAGTTTCCCTCAACTGTCTGACTGATGTAGGTGGTTCTAAACCTAGAATCACTGCAATCTTGGTTGGATCCACTATTAACCCCTGTTTGCAAACTACATGGCCCAACAAAATTCGAAACGATGCACAAAAAATACACCTTTTCAAGTTTAGCAAAATCTAACACTGTCTACACCTAACCAAAATTATCCTAAGCACTTCTATGTGATCCTTTAGTAGACTGAACATAGTCCAATCATCTAAGTACACTTCAAGGAATTTATGGATACATTCCTTGAACGTTGCAACCACAACTCTTGAAAAAAATACAGGGGCATTCTTTAGTCCAAAGGGAATTACTGTATACTAATAACTTCCCCACTCTGTCATGAAATTAGTCTTGTACCGGTCCTCCTGCACAATTTTAATTTGATGATACCCTAAGAATCCATATGTGAAAGAGTAAGTCTCTTGCTATCCTACGTTCTCCAATACCTCATCTGTGAATGGTGTTGGGAATGGGTCATGTAAGCATGCATCATTCAACTTCCTTAGATCCATGCAAATCCTGATACCTCCTATCTTCTTGTCTTGCCTACCATTGGGCTTATCCACTCCGATTCCACCACGGGTTCAATAATTCTTGCATCCAACATTCTATATATTTTTTATTTAACCTTCTTTTTGTACTTCATATTTAACTTGTAAGGCATATGTCGCATTATCTTAACACCTGGTTTCAAGGGAATATTCATATCGCCTAAGTCCCCAATTATCCCCTTCATCTCAGAACATGTAGTAGGGAATAGGTCTTGATATTCACACAAAAAATATGCAATCTTCTCTATGGTCTCATCACTCCAATAATCCCCTATCTTTGCAAACTTTGGGTTCTCTATCATCCCAATGTTTACCTTCCACGTATTTATTGGTTGTGTGTATGAGGAAGATTCAAGCTATGGCCCTTCTATTTCCTGGTCTCCTTCTATTTTAGGTATTTACACATTCCTGAGATCTTCATCATCATATTCTTCCTTAGAAACATTTTAACACTCCAATGACTCATGGAAAACCATAGTAGATTTATGCACACTGCACACTGGTACCACCTCCATCGACCCTTATTTTGAGAAGATCTTAGTTCGAATAGCCTTTAATGTTGCATCTATTGATGGATATTCATGTTCAAATGTAAATGTGACTTTTAAACTTTGAGTCATTTTGTCCCAATTGGTTATTTCTCTACGCATTTCGAATTCCAGATACCAATTCTCCAGAATTCTATCCAATGTATATATAAATCTATGTATCCATTCTTCCTTTGGTGTTGCGTTCCATCTGTCCCTGCACTGATCCACATGATCCATTGGGTCACTCTCCCATGTATACCTTTGCACAATATTTTCAACCTCAGTTCCAAACTTGACTTGCATTAGTCTTCTACTCTGTAACCAGTATTTTATTCCCTCTTTGTGTGCAGCCCACCATCTAGTTGGAGTCGCGTTTAAGATAACATCTAGTGCCAACAAACTTTGTTATTCGGGTACCTACAACTCAAATACATTTACAAATAAATTTATATCATTCAATCCATCATACCTAGGTGGATCACATAACTCTGCTCCATTCTAGCACAAGGATCGAGTCATTCATGCACATCGTCTAGTTGACACTTCATGCATCCTCTACTGCTAATGCTCTAGACCTTCTTATGAATTTGATGCAAATGAACTGATACTTCTCCAACTCAATGCGCCATCTGGAGTGGGGTTTACATAATCATCCATCCATAGAGTCATGTTATACAAGTTGTCAATGTCATTTCCTCTTGTTGGATCTATGTACCTCTTTCCTTATGTTAGGTCCAATGGTGCAATAACTTTCAAATCTCTGACTTCAAATATCATTTATCTCCACTTTAGATTAATGATATCTTGATTATAAAATTCCCATTCGAGTCCCATCAGTGCTAGATATGGTTGACTATCATCCAAAATCTCAATAACTTCAAAGTATACGACACTATGTACCCCATCTATGTTCACATGTACTCCTGTCAATCGACCAATCGGTACTATCTTGTGCTGATTTGCGATCCTTAATTGAACAAGAGACCAAACCATCTTGGGTTTTCCCATCATATCCCAGGTCTTCTTGGGAAATACATTCACATCATACCCCAAGTCCAAGATGACATTATCCACATCATATTCCCCAATTTGTGCACTGAATCTAAATTCTTTGTTTGTTCTCTTTATGCCCAATCTCTTATTCACCACCCTCTATGCAATGGGAGTTTCCCTTCCTCGCATGTAATGATCAATCATTTCATATAGTGAATTCAACACAATTTCATATTTAATTAGCTCTATGCAACTTAATAATTCTTAGAGTGCTTACGTTTCGAGTTGGATTCTCTAGCTCAACGCAACCATTGACTTGTGACACAGATGATGTTGATGCTCCCCAATCTTGTCCTAGTACCTCTTTTATTTCCCTCTGATCTGTATACTTTTATTGTTGAAGGTAAAAGGTTGGCATAGGTCCTGCAGACTTCCTTACCCACTCCTCAACCTACTTTCATCCATTCATCACATCAACTCCTATTCTATCTCCTCCACACATAACAAATGCTATTCTAGGTCCTTGATTGCATTTTTTGGTTGATACCTTCTATACATTTTTATTTGGATTATGTTTATGATTTCTTATTTTTTTCCATTTCACAACTAATTGAGGAAAATATTCTGTCGCATGGTCCAGTGCTCGACAATATGTTCATGCTATACACTAATTTGGGCAGTTGCAGACTAAGTGTCTCGGTTGGTTACAATTGTAACATATTATCGGTTACAATTGTAACATATTGTCCCACACTAGTTGATGAAGTTGCTAACTTGGAATTGTTTACATTTTACAAGAAAATAAACAAGTGGTGAGGCAAACCCACAAACATATAAAGATTAGTCTTGATAAATAAATGGCGCTTATCACTAAAACCTTAGTAATGGATACAAAGAAATCAGGCCTTAGAACCACTACTACTAATGACCTTGCAATTTATCAAGCCATTGTCCATAAGGACATTGATACCAAGAGGAAAATGAAGGCATCTGAACACAAAAATTCCCTACTAGAAATTCAGGTCAAATATTACAAATCCAACATATATGAGGTTCTTGTAAAATTTTGTATGAGCAATTCCAACTCCAATTTTATAGTGTGAGAAGATGGCATACAAGTATTGAAGACATTCCTCCAAAAACACCTATTTTCATTGATGCAACTCTGCAAAAAAATGAGGTTATCTTGATATATTAGAGAGATTCAACCCAAAATGTTCTCAAAGGGATTAAACATCAAATAGTAGATTGTGCCATAATGTGGAAAGTTACATAGAATATGGATAATACTTGCAATCTTCCATCTTTTGGATTAAAAGATAATTTCTTTCCATAGGTTGAAGTATCTAGGGATTATATACTTCCATTATATATATAGTTAACAGAAACATAAATATATTTCCATTAAAAAATAAGTTCTCTACATGGTTGTAGTAATTAGATGAAAAATTCCATGAATGTCCATCTCGGTGTTTAGATCTATGTAAACCGAGTGTTTAATACATATTCTAAAATAGACTTCCATGGATTTCCGCACAACCATTTTCACAAACTGATCAAGAAGCGTAATGACACGAAAATACAATGATTTCTAGTTTAATTCATGATCTTGAGACTCCTTCCATTCAATATAGAGAAGAGGGCCTTGGTCTTCGACTTCCATGGGGTTGTGTGTTTGATACCTAGATTCTTCCCCTATGTAGATCTGATGAATGGAATTCGAAGAATCATGATTATTGGATGCCTAAGAAAGGGAGTCCATTTGTTGAGGCAAAATCATCATTCAAAGATATTGACATTTGGCCTCTAAGATATTGTTGGCCCTTGGTTATGTAAGGAAGCTAATATTAAGAAAGAAAGGCGAAGTATGAACTGCATGGAAGGCACATAAACCTAGGAAGGGTCGAAGTGGGTAAAGAAGCAGAAAAGAAGGAGAAAAGTAAGGAAAAACAAGTTGTTGGAAGAGAAGATCGAGGAAGATAAAGCACCAAAGAATATGGAATGTAGACAACTCAACAAGTGGAAGAAGGCACCAACAGATAATTTGGAGCACCTTGAAGAGAATAAGGAAAGTCAGGTTGGTGAAGCCTTGAAAACACGGGTCAAGTGGACCTAGGGTTTAGGCACCTAGGGTTTTGGATCTAGGATTTTGATACCTAGACTGTGGTCATGTTATGCATAAATAAAGGTCTAGGAGAGTCTAGAGGGTGTTCGATAATTGATTGTTAGTCACTGCTATTACTGTTGTTGAGAATGATATTGAGTCTGTATTGTAAGATCTTCAGTTGGGTGTGAAGATCAACCCTACAACTGGGTGTGCAGGGAGGGAAGAGAGGAAGAGAGACATATATATGTAGCTAAGTGCATAGATAGAACTATATGTTTCCATCTAATATATCAAGAAACACAATTCTGTGGACGTATCCCTAGGGAGAGGGTGAACCATGTATATCTTATTGTTCTTTGTGATTGATGTTGTGTTATTTTCCATCTGATATATTGTTATTACATTATTGTGTTAGATCAGAGATATAACTTGCGAAGTAAGCTTAGGAAGGGTAAGGAATATCTAGATTGTTGTGTGTTGTTGTCCTGGATCCACCATGCATTTCCCCTGGTTGTAGACATTTGTGTCCTGCAACCCCCTACCTATTGCTACTTTGAGTGAGATTGCATCTACTTCGCAGGTGTTGCCGAAAGGGCCAGTAGTTAGGGCTTGTTGGTGTGCTGTAAGAGTTGAACCCTGGGTCTGCCCCTATGCCAACAAATGGTTCTGTTTCTAAGACTGAGATATTTTTGAGGGAATGTAAAGGTGGTTTCCATCAAAGACAAAAATTCATAAGTGGATAGAGGAACAAGAAAAGGACTTCGCCGAAGCCCAGAACAAGAACCCTAGAATTAGTACAGAAGATTGGTTGGGAAGGTACATCTTTATCAACATACATGAGATTTTATTTGGAGGAATTCATAAGGAGTTATATGAGTGGTTAGCCAAACTAGAAGATACCCAGTTTGAGATCATATCTAGACCACTTGTGGTTTGGACAACGACATTGATCAAGAAGGTCAAGAGAGTTGATAATGTTGTGTCTAGAGTGGTGGATCTTTGGTTTGATAGCACTATTGGAGGGTACATTACTAAGTTTTCCATTGACAGAGTCGAATCGTATAGTTAGGTAGAGAGGTACTTATTTAAGGGACCTAGAGGAAAGTTTCCACACTTCTTGAAGCTGAGGATTAAGATGTTATTGCATGAGAAGAATATACTGAAGATACAATAAAGCTAATGTTCAAGAGTTCAGATAGCGATAGTGACACAGAGGCTGGACACACGTGCAGTGGGAGACCATTCAGAGAGGTTCCTCTTGCGAACCTATTTAATAAAAACTATAGAGACGTGGGATTCTACAATGGAGAAGAAGTAGATCTAATAGACGAAGAGCATTCAGAATCTGCAATAACAGAGGAAGTACAGATTGAGGAACTTCACCAACGAGAGCCATAAACTTTAGGAACTACACCTATTGTCGAAGTAAGTACTATTACTCCTCATGTGGTTTTAGCAGTATTAATTAACAAGAGTAACCAGAGTAATCAGAGCAGTCAGAGTACTATTACCAATAGTTTAGTACATACTCAGCCAATAAACCCAGGAAGATCTATGGAAGATGAAATGAGGTTACCCATCTTTAGAGGAGATGGATATGAAGATCCTAACCAACACTAGTTCTTATGTGAAGATGTATGGAGCATCAAGAAAGTCACTGACAAAGCTGTTAAGAGAACTCAGTTTAGTACTACCTTGAGGGATCACGCTCTGAACTGGTATATGAAGTTTTCTTCAGGACCTGTACAACCTAAACCACTGAATGACATTAAGACTACGTTGAGTGCAGAATTCAAGAAACCTAAGTCGGAGTCACAATGTATTACAGAGTTGAAGGAAATCAAGCAGAAGGTCACTGAACCTATTTGGGAGTTTGATCATAGGTTTAGGACTCTGATGGGTCATTTGAGTTTTCAAATCCTAGATGAACAGAATAAAGAATAGTTCATTGTTGCTCTCTTGCCACACATCAGAGTTCCTCTGATGCAACAGAAAGTTTCTTCACAGGTTGAAGCATTGGATATTTCCATGAAACTAGAAGCAACCCTTGTAGGAGAAGCCATCCCAGGTATGAGCCAAATCTTGAATCAGTTAACCAATTTATCTTTACAGGTCGAAGCTATGAAGAAAGACAAAGGAAAAGAGAAAAGAGAAGATATATGATGTATCAAATGTAAATCAGAGGGCCATGACAAGGAGAACTGTCCCCTATTTCATGTATACTTGGCCTCTAGAGCACCTAGTCCTTTGAAGCAGGCTACTATACCCTGGTGCAAAGTATGTAGAACTAGACATCGCCCTAGTGAATGTTATTATATGAAAAAATATGTCCAGACACCTACCAATATTTACTGCACATTCTGTAAGTCCATGGGACATGATGAGAAGGATTGTAGGGCTTATGATCTCATGCATGAACGATCAAGGGATACATATAGAATTCAAGGAGAAGTAACAACAAGAAGGAAACAATGTACAGTTAAAAACCCTAGGAAGAGGAAACTTCAAACCTCGTGGTGGATTCAGAGGAAGAGGACGAGGATGAGGTATGGGTCGAGGCAGAGGACAGGTCATCTTCTATAACTATGCACAACCGAGACATTTGGCAAGGGATTTTCAGAACCCTTGTACCACTTGCAACTACTGTAATTTGTTTGACCATGTCATTGAATATTGTCCAATATTGTTAGCCAAACTCTAGGATAGACAAGGAGGAAACCAACAAGTTCAACTAATATCAGCAGAACCTCACGGTGAGGACCCCATATTCGTTGTTATTACTAGAGGGGGAATTGTTACAGGAGAAGACAGAGTGACCCCAGGAAAGTCTGCAGAGGGATCAGGAATCAGAAGAGTCGCAGAGAAGGCACAGTTGTTTGATCCAAGGAGAGAGAGGAATACTTTTGAAGAGGCAAGGAAAGAATTTGTAGAAGGACAAGCTTATTCATCTAAGGCACAACCATAAGTAAGGGAATGCGAAATTCCACCAGCATTTGATCAATCTTCTATAGCTAGACAAGGAAAATAGGTAAGCAAGTTAATGGACTTCTTATATACATGTATTAATTTGATTAAAGATGAAAAGGATGTACAGGAGCTACAACACCTGGTGAGACAATATGAAATTGGGAGAATATATCCTATGCTGAGTAGAGTTGTGAATCAAGTATCAAGTAAAAGAAGGACAAACAAGGAATTACACCTTAGTTCTCAGATTGGAGACTACGATGTGGACTATGTGGTCTTCGACTTGGGCTCATAAGTAAATGTTATGATGAAGCAGACTTGGGCACTGATGGGAAAACCTAGACTGATTTAATCTCCTATCATGCTTAGGATGGCTAATCAGCAGGTAGCAAGCCCCTTTGGAAGACTAGAGCATGTTCATGTAGACGTCGATGGGGTAAGAACATTTGCAGATTTCAAAGTGATTGAAATTGTTGATGATAGTTGTCCCTATCCTATGCTATTAGGAATTGATTGGACTTTCAACAATTTGACTGTTGTTGAACTAAAGAAGAGAAGAATGACATTTGAGGGTAATGGCCTTAAATTCATCGCACCTTTGGACCTAGACAAAGGTCGCAGATACACAGAACCTATCAGTGAAGAAGACCATGAATATGAGCTAGAGAATATCTACAAACTGACAGCAAGACAACAAGATTACATTAATCCTACAACAGATGGAAATCTCAGCTAGCGAAGTGAAAGTGTGTGTTCATTAGATTCAAAATAGGCATTAGAAAATTGGCAGAATAGAATGTATGAAGTCTCCACACGACAATGTGCCAGATCGACCAGATAAGTTCGTTAGATCGACACAGAAGTAAGCAATCTTCCAACATTTGATGGTTTGAATCACCTAGAGACAATTCTAGCTGAATTTGAGAAAATTTTACCAGTACAACATAGGATGTTGGAACTGGATGAAGCCTTGAAAGCCACACCAGCTAGATGGTGGGGAACGCACAAGAAGAACATCACATGATGGGTACAATGTCGCACCTTATTGACAATGCACTTTTTAGACCAAGATGAGGGATGGGAAGTTCATTACACAAGCCAAAGTTGTCCTAAGGACCACATGCGAAGTTGTGAGGAGGCTCAGAGAAACATTCCTAAAGAACAGTGGGTGAATAAGTTCATTAACACCTTGGATACTACGCCTATCAACTAGTATATTCAAGCAGAACTGCACCTCCTTACTACAAACTGGTATGGAAGGACTCATAAATTTATAACTACGTTCTTATTTGAGAGTCAGTACCCTACAGTAGATCAGGATTTACAAACTATGAGACAAAAGGTCTCTGAGGAGGCTCCTAACATCCCTTTTGAGCAAGAAGAAGATGAATGGATTGTGCCTCTTCAATAGTTACAAGATTGCTACAATATTAATGTTGATGAGGATGATGACCCTAGAGATGTAAACATTATAGAAACTGAAGGTCACAGAGACATATAAGGACCATGGATTGAGCTACCTTTTATTGGACAACCCATTAAAATTAAGAAGGTTAATATTGGAAAAGAGAAAACACCTAAATTATCAAATGTTGGAGACTATTGGGATGATGCTACTATTAGCAAGATCATAGAGCTACTACATGAATATTAGGACTTGTTTCCAACCAAGTTCATAGACATGAAGGGAATTAAAGGACCCATGGGATAAATGAAGATCCCTCTGAGATCAGATGCAAGACCTATCAAACAAATACCTTACAGACTGAATCCCAAATACAAGCAAAAAGTTAGGATTGAATTGGATAGAATGTTGGAAGCAAGAATCGTAGAACCTGTTGAAGAATATGAATGGATTATCCCTATGGTGGTCCAAGATAAGAAGTCAGGGGAAATCAGAATTTGTGTAGACCTAAGGAAGATGAATGATGCATGCCTACATGACTGCTTCCCTACACCCTTTATTGATGAATTTCTAGATAGGGTAGGAGGATATGAGGTCTACTCATTCATAGATGGATTCTCAGGTTACCAGATCAGAATTGCTAAGGAAGATCAACATAAGACCACATTTGCAACAAAATGGGGTTCATTATAGTACAATGTGATGCCCTTTGGGTTGAAGAATGCACCAACCATATTTTCCAGGGTAGTGGTCGAAGCATTTAAGGACTTATTAGACAAGTTCCTAGAAGCTTATTTTGATGATTGGACTATATTTAGCCTACTTAAAGACCATATTGAATTTTAAGATTGATGTTAGATAAGTGCAGGCAATGTCAGATTGCCCTGAATTTAAAAAAATGCATTTTATTTTCACCCTTTGGAGTTGTTAAGAACCAAACATCAATATAGCATAGAAAAACCTCAGGAAAAGTACTCAACGCCTTGAAAAAGAGATAATTTCTGATAATAAGCCTCTTCGAGGGGGCAACCTCCTTTTACCCCACTTAAATGTTCAAGTACAAGATGA
>ML784331.1:585407-599668 GCA_009831015.1 Picea engelmannii | reverse complement strand
CCGCCCCTTGTTCTCTTTCCAATATTGATGAGGTAGATATTAAGAGATGTGTAGATGACCCTACTAGTGACATTGCATTAATCAATACTATATTACCCAAGCTTAAATATTTTGAGAAAAGGATGATTCAAAGTATTGCCTCCTATATGACCCCTTTTAAGAAACATTGCTTTCCTCAAAGTGGTGCACTTGACCAAACTTTTGAATCTTGGAAATCATATGTGGAAAATTATAGAAAAGAAAAAGAGAAAGCATCCTCTAGCCAAGTGAGGGAGACTAATAGTTAGGGGAATTGAAGTGTTTTGTATTCCCCTCTCTTTTGTATAAATAAGATATAAACTATGAAAAAAAATATTTTTTCTTGAGATTATAAACTACTTTCAATATTGATGGAGAAGGAAAGCTAGCCACTTTTGGAGACTTATTCTAGTGTATGTTTTGGTGTGGGAATATTCCTTTACTTGCTTATGTTGGAATGGATGTAAGAATATTCACTTTTTTTTTGTTGTAGATTATTCTCATGCAATTATGATTATTTCTTGCTTATGTTGGAATGGATGTAAGAATATTCACTTTTGTTGTAGATTATTCTCATGCAATTGTGATTATTTTTTGCTATTGTTTTTCAACGAGTTGCTAAGTTATGGATGTGAATTTTGACTGGTTATTTTAATTCATGCTAACTTATTTTTAATGGCTAGTTTTTAGATATTTCTATCATTAATACTTAATAAACCATTTTTATGTTTTCATGGATAAAATAACTATTGATTTCATATCCATTCTTCATTTTTAAATCTTAGCTAGATGAGTATCTTTAGAATTGCATTCTTTATTGGTTTTAGAATTGCATTTAGTATTTAGAATTCCATTTTTCAAAGCTAAATCCATTGATTGGAAATCAGGCTAACATAACGAAGGAGATTGTTATTCCAAAACCAAAAAATGATATTTGGGCCTTAGCTTTGGGAAATATTCCTTAGTTTGATAATGAACATGTCTCAGTGTCTACACAACACTATAAATCATAAATGGAGCACTAAGAATGATGTAGTGGCATGGATTTTTTTTCTTCTTTTATACATAATTCAATGTGCCTCAACTATTAAAGTGTTGATGCTCCTTGGTATTTTAGGCACATTAGTCAAAAAAAAAATTTTAATTCATATTAATGTTTGGTGCACCAAACAATTTATGGAACACCACTAATGGTGTGCTTATATACACTATCAATATCAACACTTTGTTTTAAAAACAATAAGGTGCCTTGTACAAAATTAGACACAATATATGACACATTGACATACACCCAAGATGAAATATAAATTGTGGATTTCTTTAACCAATGCATTGCATTAAGAAATTTGGACACCAATTATGGTGCATCAATTTAATCATCATGCACCATACATTACAACACAAGGCAATTTTGAAAACCAACATCCCTCAATACTACCCTATTCTTGGGAGCCCCAATGCTCTTATATTGATACATAGGCACGACATAGAGGAAAACCTATTTTTTAGATAAGACATGGAGCATGATATACTAATAGACACACTATAAGACACAATGAAATACATACTGTATTACATGCAAACCACGATTACTAGAATTGGTGTGCATTAAGATATGTAAAAAATTGTGATGGGTGCATCATCGAAAACTTAGTGCACCATTTTAAGTTTTTTTGAAAACAAACATTCCTCGTTGGTTCACCATATTCCATTGAGTGCACTACCACTTGGAAAATTGACTTTTTATGTTGTTACCATCCAATGTACCTAGGTCATGATGCAGTGGTGCACTATCCAGCTAAGTTAAATAATGAGCCTATGCCCAATTTGCACATTAAGGTTCCATTTACGCAAAAACCTCTACCTGCCACCTTTGCTAATAAAGCTTCATAAACAATAAACTCTTAAAATCACCTATGCTCAGAAACACCTCTTCCTAGTAGTGTTAATAGCCCAACTAGGAACTACAGGTGGAACTACAAATGCTAAAACTAACACCTCTTCCTAGTAGTGTTAATAGCCCAACTAGGAACTACAGGTGGAACTACAAATGCTAAAACTAAAGGAGTTTAAGATTTAGAGTAAGTCAATTAAGCACACTCACCAATTTAATGATGATGCCGAGAATAGGGGTAGGTTATTTGACAAAGGAACCTCCTTATTGTAATCCCAAGGAGAGAATGAAATTATTTATTTGGGTCATAAACATGAAAACTAGAGTGCCAAGTGTGGAGAAGATATGCTATAAGGTATTAATAAAGGGAGTTTTTCTTATTCGCTAATATCACCTAAGGTACCATGCACCATCCTCTCTTGTAATGAAGAGGTATTAAATCATACTATAACATGCCTACCTGCACACCAATCAAGTACATTTCCTTCCACATGAGTATATGAATATTTCTTCTCATGTAATGCAAAGTTACATATCCCATACAATAGATAGGTATAACCATGTTTAGAAATACGAAGGATTCACGATTGTTGGTGTGGAAGAAAACTCTAAGAACCATGATGAGGATCTTCTCCTAACATATGGATGTCACACATTTTTATGCTGCCCTATAAGAAGAGTCAATCTCCAAAGTTTGTATTAGCACCAAATAGTTTAATGGAATTCTCAGTCTTTATTTAGCCCTATGATTTCATGACAAAGGAAATGAATTAAACCTGAATTATTTCCACTTAATATATTTGAAGTTAGTCCACACAATCTTTATATCCAAGGTAATTAAAGGTAGCATAGGGCTTGAAATCTTTACCATGAGGTATAAGGGATGGGCTAGTAAAGAGAGATGGTGGCAATTAATTAGTGATTTCATCAACACCAAACACATGAATGAAATCAAAATGCAAGAAGGATCAACTACCAAAATTGTACTGACATCAAAATTTGTAATGGACATCTCAATTTTTGTTAAACTTTGTGAGTGCATGACATAATAATTACATGAAATTTGAGTTGTTTTTGCTTAATATTGTTGAAATAAATATGCATGATATTCACCTATGAGATGATTAATGTTGGCATAACACTATTAATCATTACCAACAGGTAAATAAGATAGGGAATGTTAAAGTTATGGTGGAAATTAATAGGGAATTGCATTGATTCCAAACATTAGACTGAAGGTACACACCTTTTATTACACCTTTTAAGAATTAGGGTATGTTGATACAAACATATTGTTTATGATTTTATGAATTTCCATTGATGATATTTCTTAAAGAGCCATTTTGAGATACATAAGATTCACTACATGATTTTGAGATACATAAGATTCATTTTGATGTCCTTTTCTTAATCATCAATAATGACCTGAATGTGGTTCAAAATAAAAATCCCATAGAAAAATTATAAGAAAGGGAAGGGGATATTCATTGTGGCAATCCTTATTCATTTGTCATCACTACTTATTCATAAATCCAAACAATTATAGTTGTTTAGTGAGGAATGATATAAAACCTACACCATATCACTAGTTTTTATTTTTATGTCTAGGATCTTTGATCTTCGCAAGAGACCTTGGTATTGCTTACATATGAGGCCTCATACAACTCTTTATGTAGGCTATGTACAACAATTTTTTTCAAGTGTTCACTAACTAACTATATTACTTACATATTAATCCCCTTGCAATGGCCCTCGTGATGATTGGAGGTTAACCACATGAAAATGGCGGACTGGAGTGATCCTGATACAATGGTGGACCTGTGCAAACCTTTTCCCTCGATGGATCTGGATTTTTAACTATCCAGGGGGGATCTACCTCTAATAGCACTCATCTTCCCTTCCCATTAAACTATTTTCCTACCTACACCACTATCCGTCCATGTCCCATGTTTCCACCCACCTTCCCCCCTGTTTCGACCATAATCTTTTGTCCCATCCTTCCTACGTCAGACTAAGGCAGACTACATAGCCCCTACACCCAACTTCCACCCTCTGTTCCCCTTGTCTCTTCTAGGGCCCCCTAGGTATCCTAGCTAACATCCCTTACTTAAATAACTCCTCAAATATTTTGTAATGGAGACTGAAGTCAATGCATTGATGAGCACAGCTTACGAGGCACTCTGGAAGAGCGTGGGATTTTTTAAAACCGTAGATGAACTCTCCTTTCATTTCAAACACCCCCCTCTGCAGCCTGGAATCCACCATCCCTCACCTTGTCATTATACTCAGGCACCCATTTCCTCCTCCCCAACTGCATTTACTTGTGATCCTCACAATCAACGTATTAAACTTCACCCAACTGCTCCCGCTGCAAAAACCCAAACCTTATCCCTTACCAATCAAAATCGGCCTCAACAACAAGCGCCTGAACTTCACAAACTATCCTCCCCTCCACAACGTCTTGCCAATGCACTTCTCGATCAACTATTACACACTACTCCTTGTGGAGCTTCCTCTGGGTCTCGATGAGAGGCATGATCTTACTCAACCCGCGATAGGAATTCGACTCTCAGACCACGCAACTCTAGGAAAATGAAGAAGAAAATGGTGCTTGGGGAATATATCGATCTGGAGGAATCTGTCACCTTGGCCCTTTGCATGATTTTAGGTCGACTATTCTACAGACACCTTTGCAGAATTGATCTTGCAGAATGGGTGTGCTCTACCTGGAGTCCTTTGTTGGGATACGCACCAGAGATATCCTACCTCTTGAGAGGATGGTTCAGCTTCCATTTCAATACTATTGAGGATGCCTCACTCATTCTAGAGAGGTTGTGGGTGATAGAAATAACTAGCCTCATGCTGAAGCAATGGCGAGTCAATTTCGAACCATCACAAGACTATTTCTGCCATCGAAATCTCTGGGTACTGCTACCTAGCTTGCCTCTACACCTCTGGAATGAAAAATCCCTAGAGGCCATTGGAAACACTCTAGGATGCTTCATCAATGTGGACAAAGCTGCCATTGCTTCCCTTGCCAAAATGGTAGCTAAGGTTCTAGTGGAACTTGACATACATGAGGGACTACTAGAATCCATCAACATCGAATGGAGAGGACATCACACATGCCAAAACTAGATTACCTCAGCATTCCCTTTAGGTGCACCCTCTACAGACAAATTGGTCATCTAAGGAAACACTGCACCGACTTCGTGGAAGAAGAGATATCTGAAGAATCCATGTTGGAACTCTCCACCTGCATAGACTCTCTGAAGTTGAACACACAAGATTCTTATCTGGACCTATTAGAGGTTGAGGACCCAATAGATTTGGACTCCATTTCAGGTAAACTCAAACATGTCTACCTTACTCTTTACTTTACTTTGACTAGTTGGGAAAAAGAACAATTGGACACTCATTCTTTTCTCACTCTCAACTATACACTTCCCCCACCAGGAAGACACTTCCCCTCTACTAGTACCATCCTTCCCTCCTTCAACCTCCTTCACCACTCCTTCTTGTAAAACCCTACCATACCTTCCATTCCCCCTAATTAATCCCCCTACCGAGCACTCTCAAGCCTCAGTCAACACTGAGCTCACTCAAGCTCCATACAGCCCCTCACTCACCACCACTCAAACCCCCCCTCTCTGTCTCTCCACCCCCCACCTTAACCTCTACAACTGTGAACCTGACACCTCCTACGCTTACTACCCTGGAAGAGACCATCGACCATCTTTCTTGTGACTCAGATACATGGAGCAGTTCCTTAGGAGACATCCTCCGCTCCCTCATCCTTACCTATAGGGAAGCTTTATCTCCCATCCCTCTCCCTATCTACCGAGGAACTGGTACCTTCCGACCTTTGGCCTCTAGCGAGGCTCTAGACCTCTCTATGGCCCCAAACACTATATTGGACAATGATTATACCTGGTCAAAGGGGCAAGGCTTCAATCACTCACTGATTAAAACCAAGAGTGACCATAGAGAAGAAGGTCCTTCATCTCACTCTGACAATGGAGTGCTTAGAGGCATTAAATCCCTTGCCAAAGACAAACCATGATCCTTCTCACACTCAATATAAGAGGGGTTGGGGGGTCCCTGAAAACCGCCTCGTTCAGAAGACTTCTCTCCAGGACTTTGCTAAACATTATCTTCCTATAGGAAACCATGGTGAATGGACAAAAATCCAGATCCTTCTTGAATCAGTTCCACCCAAATTGGATTACCAACTCTGCAAGTTCCATTGGCACCGCCGGTGGCTTGGCCGTCTCTTGGGATCCCTCCATTTTTTATTTGATCCCACACCTTTGCAGTGGTGGTATCCTACTCACAGGTACTTGCCTCTGGAATAATCAATAGATCTCCCTACAAAACACCTATGGACCATGTGCTGAGCGTAATTATTTTTGGGACAAGGTGGCAAACCGAGGCTTACTTGACTATGCTAATCTTATCATAACAGGGGACCTGAATCTCACAACTAGCGTGGGGGAAGTTTGGGGAACCTCAACATCTACGGATCCACTGGCTAGCTACTTCAAAAATATCTTCCTAGCATAGGACCTGGTAGACATCATACTGATTGTCATCGTCCCCACTTGGTGCAATGGTTGCGCATGTTCTGAAGCAATCAAAAAAAAGTTAGACAAGGTCCTTATCTCGGAAGCACTGGCTACTCTAGATGGATGAATCCAATCCTGGGTGTAATATCCCTTTCTTTCGGACCATGCCCGTGTCCTCCTTCAACTCGAGACCACACTCTCTTCGAAATCTTACCCTTTCAAGCTGAACCCCATCTGTCTACAAGAGAAAAATTTTAATGATATCATCAAGGAAGTTTGGATAGACCCTATCTACAACACCGAATTGGAGCCACAACATCGCCTAGTCTGGAAATTAAAATCACTTAAAAGCCTCATCAAGCAGTGGGCTCACCATTATAGATAGCACAACCAATCGAGACTGTTAGAAATAGAAAACAATATCCAGAGCCTCTTCCTTGAGGATATGTCATTTGGGGGACATCTTGATAGGATCCTATCCTTACAACACCTAGAGTCTAAAAGAAATAAAATACTCCTTGCGGATGAAGCTTGGTGGCGTCAACATAACAGAGCTACTTGGATCAAAGGTGGCAATCTTAATACAAAAAAATTTCACTGGTTTGCAAGCTCTAGAAACAATAAGAAGCATATTTGGGAGATTCATGACAACTTGGGATTTATACATAGGGGACAACCAACTCTTAAGACGACGACCACATCACACTACAAATCTTTTTATGCATCGTCTACACACAACTATCCACATGAATCTATTTCTGTCACCAGCCTCTTCCCACATTTTGTCACAATAGAAGATACAAACATATTGGATAGTCCATGCACGCTCCAGGAGGTTCTCGAGGCTCTAAATTCCTTCAATAAAGACATAAGTCCAGGCCCTGACAACTAGACTGTAGAATTTTTTATACACTTTTTTGACTTGGTTGGGTCTGACCTGCTAGATCCTGTAGAAGATTCCAGACTTAGAGGAAGAATCATAGGTGCCCTGAATTCGACTTTCTTAACACTCATCCCCAAAGAAAACAATCCATCTACCTTTGGGGACTACATGCCAATTGCCTTATGCAATCTTTGTTACAAACTGATCACAAAAATCATTGCTAACAAGATCAAGCCCATCCTCTTGAGAACACTCTCTGGTGAACAACTTAGATTTTTAAAAGGAAGACATATTTTAGATGCCATATGCACAACACAGGAGTGCCTACATAGCATCAAGGCGAAAAAATCAAAGGCTCTCATACTAAAATTAGATCTGAAAAAAGCCTTCAATTGCATAGTTTGGGATTTCCTTATATTAATCCTCACCCAATTGGGCTTTAGTATTATCGCCATCAAGTGGATCATGTGCAGAGTGACAACTGCAATTTTTTCGGTCTTGGTGAATGGTGAACCTTCCCCCTTTTTCCGCAGTGGTAGAGGTTTGAGGAAGGAATGCCCACTCTCTCCACTTTTATTCATTTTGTTCATGGAAGGCCTGTCACTACTCCTAAAAAATAGTCAATCTGAAGGGAAGATCTCTAGGATAAAAAATTTCAGAGTTGTTAGGATCTTGCACCTACTGTTCGTCGATGATGTACTCATCATGAATAATGGCTCTATTCAGGAATGGATGGAGATCAATGATCTTCTGAAGACTTTCTGCAATGCCTCGGGACTCTTGATTAACTGCGACAAATTGACCTTTCATTCTACAAACCTCCGAGACCACTCGCTCGCCCTTCTAAAATCTCTTCTTCCCCACATATTCATTCACCTCTCCGAAGGTTTCAAATACCTCGTCTATTTCTTAAAAGAAGATTCACTCAAGCCCACTGATTGGAACTGGCTCATTGCCAAAGTTGAGAAAATAATTAGTAACTAGTGTAACCGTTGGCTTTCCTTAGGAGGCCATTACATCCTTCTCAAAGGGGTATTGGAAGGTCATCCCGTATTTTGGATGGCGCTAGCAGCCATACCTACCACTGTGATAGACAAGCTAATGAAGTTGTCTTTTAACTTTCTCTAGTCGGGATGCTCAGACCAAAATCACCAACACCTATGCAACTGGGAAACTCTTGCAAAACCCAAAAGAAAAGGGGGTTGGGGGATCAAGAACCTCTCCCACTCCACTCAAGCTTTGGCAACCAATACCCTTTGGCGTTCCATAACACACACAATGATCTGGAACTCAGTCTTAAAAGATAAATACCTTCCATATGTTGCAGTGGACTCCTGGCTCAGAAGAACAATGCCCCCTACAAGATCAGCCTCTACCTTTTGGAGAAATATTACAAAATCCGCAAGCTGGATATCAAATTCACTATGTTGGAACCCAGGCTCGGGGCACTCCATTATCCTTGGAAAGGATTGCATTGTTGGAATGGAACATAACTCACACCTCTCCCCTCAACTGATCTCCTCCTTAAATTCTAAAAATGTCTTGTACCTCTTCCATGCAACAGGGACTTGTCGACTTGGTCATCTTTTAAACAACTGGAAAACCAACCAGGACCTTGGGCTACCTGCTAGCTTAGCTCCCGAATGGACTAGTTTTTGCCAGCACCATGCGAGCACGACCATCCAGCTCCAAGATTTTGATGATCAACTGATGTGGACGGGGGGCGACCGATCGAGCTTCCTGACTGCAAATATTGTATACACAGAAATCTCTAGCCACCCCTAGCTCAACTCTCTAGGTGGTTGGAGACACAGTCTCTGTACTTGTATTTTACCTCTCAAGATAAAACTTTTCATCTGGCTATCGCTTGAAAACAAGATAAATACCTGGGATGTCCTCCAAAAAAAAGGATGGATCGGCCCCAACATCTGTCATCCATGCAACCAAGAAGAAGAATCGGTACAACATATCTTCATCAATTGTGCTTTAACTCGAACAGTTTGGGCCAACATTTCTGTTGCACTCAATTTAAATTTCTCCTGGGATGGACACGCATTAGCAGATTACTTTGAGAACTGGTCGAAATTCGCCCACCACTCATTAAATCTCCCTCCCATGGTCTGTTGGTATGTATGGCTTGACAGAAACAATTTTATCTTTGAAAATATGCCACCTTCAGCCAATACAGTGGCCTTCAAATCGCTTGGCCTGCACAACTCTTGGACAACTATCCACCTAAGAACAGTGGGAAAAAAAACCAAATACAAGATCCCCATCCCGGAGAAGACTCCCACAGGGTATTTCGATGGAGCTTCACAATCAAATGGTATGCAGAGTGGCGCAGGAGGAGTGATACATATCTCTCCAAATATTCTTTGTAGATGGACTTTTAATTGTGGACAACGCATTAACACTAGGGAAGAATTATTGAGCGTGGGCCACTCTCCTTCTGGCCTCCATACTAAATCTAGATACTCTTCTGTTGTTCGAGGATTCCCGCATCATCATAGACTGGCTAAAAAATAAAATCAAACTACAGGTTACCACCCTCTTCAGTTGGAAGGAAAGGATCATGCAACTCCAATCACCTTTCATCAAGTTCAACTCCAAACATATTTATCGAGAAAACAACAAAGAAGTCGATTCACTCTCCAAGGCTGCACTCAAGAAGAAAGTCAGAATCATCACCTTCAATCTCTGGGTGGATGGACATGAGGGCCCCACCCATGTTCTAAAATTATTTTAGGACATCTGTTAGCTATAAAATTAGAGATCTAATCAGTCTTTAAGACTATCTTCCTTGCAGAGCACAGCTAAAAAAAAAATTAGCACTGACTTTTCCCCCACCACATTTTTGCTCTCTGATATAATTACTGTTTAGGAAACACAACTAGTTTATGTAATGACCAGCATGGATTGTCTTTATACTTTTTCTTCTGGGTATTGTTTTACCTTGTTTTGTAACCTCTCGAGCATAGAAAAAAATTATACTTTTAATATAATTGTGAAATTTTTCTGTGGAAAAAACTCTTTAAGCCATGCATCATTTTTTCAAGTGTTCTAGATCTTCCAATAAACTTTTATTGATTATATTGTTATTGAAATTGACATTCTTTTTAACAAAGATTACTCGATAATAGATGTTAGAGTTTGATGATAATAACTATTTAACATTCATGTGAATTGGACCTTATCATTAAATTGACATTCTTTTCAACAAAGATTATTGGATGATAAATGTTAAAAGTTAAAATTTGATGATAATAACTATTTAACATTCATGTGAATTGGACCTTATCATTAAATTGATATTTTCTTACCTTAAATTATAATATCAACCATTCATTTCTTTGAACCACATTTCTTTAGAAATAAAATAAAATATTTTAAAATTAAACTCTTTTAATAAACTTTTATTGATTATATTGTTATTGGAATTGACATTCTTTTTAACAAAGATTATTCGATAATAGATGTTAGAGTTTGATGATAATAACTATTTAACATTCACGTGAATCGGACCTTCTCATTAAATTGACATTCTTTTCAACAAAGATTACTCAACGATAGATGTTAAAACTTAGAGTTTGATGATAATAGCTATTTAACATTCATGTGAATTGGACCTTATCATTAAATTGATATTTTCTTACCTTCAGTTATAATCTCAACCATCCATTTCTTTGAACCACATTTCTTTAGAAATGAAATAAAATATTTTTAAATTAAACTTTTTTTTGTTGTGAACGTTGAAAACTAACTACACCAACACATTATTATTATACTACATTACTAATCAATAAAAATAATGAAAGGATACCTTTATGTTTAATATAGATTTAATATATAAATTTATAAATATTATATGATATATCTATTTGCATATTTAAGTTTAATATAGGTTTAATTATCAAAATAATTAATATTTTTTTATTAAAGTAATTAAATTTTGAAGTAAAAATAATTTTTTTAAATATTAAAATCTCATTATTATATGGAAAGTCTAAACTTTTATTGATTTAAAATTTGATTTTTTTTTTTTTAATATCATAGGTGGATTTAGAATTGAGAAAAACTTCTAACAACATTGTTCCACTGTCCATATATCTTAGATCATAGTAAAACTCCATTCATACTTAAAATGTTTGTTGAATTTTTATTATATTTATGACAATAAATAAGGTCATTTACTATAAAATTAACTTTATTAATTTTTTTTTGGTAAACTATCCCTGCTATTTTGTATTAACTGTATAGGAAACTATACATTGTCTATGTTGTTGGTTTGTTGTTGGGGAAACCAGACCAACAATAAAAAAAAAAAACATTTTACCAAATTTCAATGACTTTAGAAACCGATTTAACTTAAAACCCAATACCATTATATGTTCAAAATTAAACTTAGCATAGAGATAACTTCCTATTATGTTGATTACTAGAATGAGGTGGGGCTACAACTCCTTGACCTATGAAAATTAAAAGTAAAAAAGAAATCAGATGTATCATAAGTGAAACTAGACCAAAGGAGGATGGTCGGCAGTTGTTGGAACCTGGGGATGAGGGTAGTCAAGCATGTAGAAGTACAAACCAATAGATTTCTCAACTAACAAGTTGACCTTTTGATCCAGGAGTTTAATTTGAAGCTGCACGTTGTCAAGTTGGAGGAGAATCTTTTAATGTGCCTCATTTCTCTCGAGCAACACTTTACCCATAAGCTTCTTCCCATGCCAATCACATGCCAACAAAGGTCTACAGTCCGATAATACTTAAATTCTCGAAGTCGCGAGGTCTACAGTCCGATAATACTTAAATTCTCGAAGTCGCGAGGAACCTAGGTTTGGGATCCAAGGGAAAATGTTTTCATTAGCCTCCTCATTTGAAATGAAGTGCCTGAGAACCCTCACATCTGTATCTCACGAGGAGTATGGATTTGGTAATCAACAGTAGCATCCTCAACTTTTGAAGAGACCCTGGAGACCAACATTCTATTGCGTCTACCGTGTCAGTGTCGATTGGAGCCTCCATGTGCCATGCATGTAGACATAAGAAGAGAGTGAAGGAGAAGGGTGGGGTGGGGAGAGATAATGAGGCCAGGAGGAAAAGGAAGATGAGCAGAGCTCGGGGATGGATGCAGAGATTTAAAGGTTGGTGGAGAGTGAAAACATAGGTGAGGCCAGGGAGGGGGTCGATAAATGCCTAAGGTACATGAGGAACTGTAGCTATTCTGGAAGGTTCCCGTACACAACGAAGTTGTCATAACTAACAATAAAGTTTCCTAGGGCCCAAAAAGCACAGAGGAATGATAAAAGTGCAGAGGAAGGATCATAGGACGAAGGAAGGATCTCGTTGGATGGGAGAGCATCGTTGTTAACACAAGCAAGAGGTGGTATGATACCAGAAGAAACCAGCTAGGCATTTAAAATAACGCTTGTAGGATAGGTTGGCGGTTGTCTTGGGGGATGGACCACCCGTCTAATTTCTCCCATGACACTCGATTCGAGGATACAATTTTTTTGAAGGACACGACGGTGGGATTTGATCCACTTATGTATGCACAGGTCACAATACCATTTAATATAATATCTCTGGGTGCAACCAAACATTCAACCACTACCTCAATATGCCTCCACATAAGAATTAAACCTTGCCTAACGATAAAAAAAACTCCTTACTTTCCACCATTGAATCCAACCCCTTTAAACAACTTTACTCCTTTTTAATCTCACATATACATAACAATAAAACACTATTAAAAAAATACCACCTTGCACTATGGAAAAAAAAATAAAAACCAAAGGCAACCTCGTTCAAGGGGGCGAGTCGAAAGAATCTAGATATTTAATAACATAGACGAGGTTGTACATTGAATATCTACTATAGCCACCCTCGGATCAACCTTTGAACTCCATTGATTAAGTGTTTTTTCCTAAATTCCCATTGATTACGCTGAGTGATGGTCGTGGATATAAAATAAAATATAATATATTAAGAAATATAATATAATATAGGTCGTGGATATAAAATAAAATATATTAAAAACCTCTAGAGACGAACCAGCCCAATCTCTCCAACGACTACACCAAGCATAAGTCCACCGCAACGGATACAAAAAAAATAGCCGTTTCACAACGGTCACCACTTTACCCACAGTTCAAAAATACCCGTGCCCCCCTCAATCCTCACAGCACAGTTCGCTCGCTCTTCTAATTAATTCCTGTCATTCATCCTCATCATTCTCCACTTTCTCTGTGAGAATCCAACCAGATCGAGCAGAGAACACAATGGGAGTTGGATGCATGAATGCACTGGACGAGAAGATGTCGAAGCTCACTGCAAGGGAAAGCGCAGCTATCTATACGCGGAAACTCTTCAGGTGCACGAATTACACGGTGTTGGCCACAGCAGTGTCTTGCGTAATCACGTTGCTTTTCTTAAAATTGTCTCCCACCGGGTGGGGATGGATGTTGCTCGTAATAGACATTCTGACGGTCATCTCAGGGATAGCGGGATTCGTTTCGTCAACCGAGTCTGGGTGCTACACATTTCAAGTTGTGATGACCGCCATTACTGCCGTTCTTCAGGGATGCTTGGCGCTGGTTCTCTTCACACAGACCAATCTGTGTTTGAATAATCTCAGGCCTTCCACTAGATCTGGCAGCGACGACTATGGGGGAAAAGCTCTGGTTCAATTTCATGCAGTTCTCTCCCTTTTTCTGTTTTGCATTCAGTGGGTTGCGATGGCACTGGCCTGTATTATTCATCACTGTGTGTTCGTTGATTTTTATGAAGATCTGGATGGGAAGAAGGGCATGAGATGGGGCTCTGCTAAGGTTCAGGGAGAGCCTGTCGAAGCAGATAATGTTGATCATGCTGTTGTTGTTGTTGTTAAGGAGGAGGATGA
>ML784331.1:544189-569490 GCA_009831015.1 Picea engelmannii | reverse complement strand
TGAATGAATGAGAAGAGGCCCTTGCCTTTCCTTTATACTTTTTGGCTCACCTTGTCCCTCCAAAGTGACTTTCATTTTATTAATAATTAATTAATTAATTAAATCACTTTGATTAATTAATTAACCTTTTTACCTTTGAAAAGATCCTTATCTCTCCTTGTGGCTTCCCTGGCCACTGAAAGTCACTTCTATCCATCCCATCCTGTAGTGTTTCTCCTCCTGATTCCAATGAGCTATTACACTGAGAGGTTCCTCCAAGTAATGTGCCCAAAATGACCTCTTTAGTGAATTCCATTGACTTATAGCTCAAAATAGTCAAAATCATGGAAATCGTCAGAATGCAACGAAACCAAAGCCAACCTGTGCGGAATGGCTCATAATGATGAAATATGATCATCAATGCAAGTTGGACCCCACAATTACTCTCAAATACCCCTGTACTCACTCTAGCACCCATCTGGCTACTTTGGTCATCATAAATCTCTGCCCTGTGATGATGTCCCAAAGTGGGGACATTACATGTATGCATAATTAATCAACCGAGATTTGCTCTTAACTTTCAAAGAGAAAGACTTACAAGCTTGCTCTTAAGTTCTCAATGGATGAAGAAATGGCAAGAAGAAGCGGGAAATAACCAATTCCTTGTAAGAGAGCAGTGGAAAAATGTAACAATTTCAAGGGCCCTTCAGAGAAGATATCATAACAGATGTGTAAGCTTGATTGCTATCGACTAACAATGCTTTTCAGGAGTAACAATGTGGCATGATTGATCCAACATTCTATCTTGACCAAACACTAAAAGATGATAAAGACAAAATTCGCAACAGAAGTAAAAATGTAGAAATTAAAACAGCAACAATAAAAGACAAAATTGAAAAGCAGCAAGAAAAGCCTTAATTTAGAAAGCATAAATCAAAGTACTATAAAGCAGAGAAAAGAAGCGCAAAAAATGAAAGCATAGCTAGGCTACTAGTATACAACAAAATCCAGACAACATTAGAACTTTTCATGTTGGTTCCTTGCAATATTTCAAGTGAGGACTATTAGTGCCGTAGGGAAACCATTGCTCCTATAAATCTTTTAAGATATAAGAGTTAATATCCAAGACAAAAGCAATTTGGAAAGGACCGATCACTTGGAAATCTCATGTAATCATCAGTCCATTGACACACACAATTAGATCATCAAGATAGAAATGGAGACTGAATGTTTCATTAAAAACCATGTGTATAGGCCTTTTAAAGGTGGTACTTGCACCAAATAATCCAGAAGGCAGGAAGTTGTAAGACATAGTATCACAATTTGTAATAGGAGTGGTTTTGTGAAAATTTGCCCTTTTTACCTTGATTTTACTGTAACCATACAAATTGTCAAGTAAGGGATTCAACTGTAACTCTACAACGTGTTGCAGAATCATTCTTGCATAGACGGGGGGAGAAGGATTTCTCATAAAGACTGACTGAGGGTGCAGAGATGAACACAGGTTATAGTATGGTCTGTGATCTTTGAAGCAAGCACCCGATTTGGAACCCGTTCAGGGTGGATTGAAAAAAACATTCCAACCCTTAAGAAATCTCTCAACCCCCTTCGAAAGGGTGCCTTCAGTGCAGAATTAACAAGTTCTTATTTTTGCCCAGCTAGATTTATAATATGTCGAACAAGACCAGGATCAAAACCACAAATATCCTCATAAGACCAATCAAAAACCTTTTGAGGTTCATCAAGTATCTCGATGGACCCCATCTCTTTTCTAACCGAACATTGGACATTTATTTTTACGTTGGAGATTTAGGTGCCCTAATGTTCGGAAGGATGGTTTCAACCACCTTCTTTGGTAACTCCCTTTTTTTTTTGTTTTTCTTTGTTTCCTACAACACTCAATGAAAACAAACTCTCAAGAGGAGTTAGGCTCTCAGGATTCTCTTTATTTTCTGTGGATATAATCTCCTCGGGCATTAGAGGTTCAATTTGAATGACAACACAAATGATCTCATCGTCAGGGGTGGCCTCCCAACATCCTTCCTTTTCAGGAACGTATGGGCAATGTAGAGTTTGAAAAGCACAATCAGGCCTGTGAGGCAAGAGTTGTTGATTATGAGAGGTTGCAAAGACTGCTAACCACTCAGCCATTGAATTCAACTCTTTCTTAACATGGGTGATGTTGAAAGATAGAAGGTTTGAGACAAGTGCCCAAACAACTTGGGAGTATTGTTCCATCAACTTGTCGCTAGGAGAGCATGTCTTACGTATCAGGTTCACGACAAGCTTAGAATTTCCCAAAATTGAAAGGTGACCACAACCAAGATTAAGAGAGTTCTTAATTCCTAACAATAAAGCTTCGAATTCAGCGGCATTGTTTGAACAAGCAAACTCCAACCTGTATGACATATTATGAATTTTTCCTGGAGGGGAAACCAAGATAATACTGACCCCACTACCTTCACTAGAGCATGAACCATCAAAGTGCATATGCCATATATCATCATCTAAATCAATTTTTTCCAAAGGAATGTTATCTTCTTCAGTGAAGATGGAATACACTCCTAGGTCTTCTTCGATATAGTTTACGCTAGATTATGGAACACTTTCTATGTAGGGAGAGATTCTTCCTTCTCTAAGGACTATAATGTTCTTACCATTTTGAGGAATGGATAAATGTGTCCCGTCGAGTGAGAGGTACCCACCTGTTAGGGCTTGCCAATCTCTTCCCAAAATAATTGAGTAATTGCTTACAGGCATATCAATCACTTGAATGCTGAGGGTTGTCCTTATCTCGGAATGAGCGCATAAAACCAAGGTTACATCCTTAATCTCACCTATGGTAGTTTGTTGTAGAATATTATAGGAGAGCATGCTTTGGGCATTTTCATATGTACAAGACAAGCACATCTCTTCCATAATAATCTTCGACATCACACTTGGGCCCGAGCTACCATCAATGAGGCAACAATGGGCAATATTATCCATGATCTTTACAGAAATATAAAAATGGGGGTTTTTTATAGGGTATCTAAAGTTATGTACACCTACTTTATTTACAGAAGAATCCTCTTTGTCTACCTCTTTGGAAATATTGGCTACAACGAAAGCTTTTCCTTCCATGAATTGTTTCAGATGCCTTTGTTGTTCAGGGAAGACAACCATGTCTATAAGGGTTGCAACTGCTTTGATGTTGGCCAACTGATTCAAGATATTGTATTTGGAAGAGGGGGGAGAGGGAGTGATTCTTTGATTCTCGAGAGCCTTGGGAATATGGGGCGCAACAACGATTGAGGAAGAGCTCAATTTAGAGGAACTGCGGGGAGGATCAAATTTTCCCTTGGGAGCATAGGCTTGTTTCTGGTATTGATAACCATGACATCCTTTGTCTCTACAAAATCTAGGACAACGATAGTAGCTTCTGGTATTTTACCAAAGATCTTATCTCTGGCACTCTTCTTTACCTCACATGTAGCTTCTTCATGGTGTTCCTCGCAAAAGTTACACCAACTCTGAGGTAGGATAGCCTTAGGTTGAAAATTGTTTTCAACTGGATTTCTAAAGGGGGGTGTAGAAGAGGATGAAGCTCCAGGGGTGAGAGGGGAGATAGTACCCTTCCTCTCAAATTCTATCATACAATTGTTCATATCTTGCACTAGCTGTAAGAGAGCAGACATGTATGTCTGTCTAACTAATTCTCCCTAGGGAAGACCAGTTCTTTCAAGCTGTTCTTCATACTCTGAATAGGTATGCAGAGCAGAACTGAGATTATCAATGGCTTTTTCCTCAAGCCTATGACGGTAAGGGGAAGGCAATGCATTGTAGTAATGCATGAAAGCAACTTGGTTCTGTGGGCGGATTAGTTCGGGGATTTGATTGTACAATTTGGTGAAATGCAAGTTGAAAGACCTGATGGTCTCACCATCTTTGTAAGTGATGTTATTGTATTCCCTTAACCTCTCAGCAAGGCTTTTAGATTGCCCATAAGTGGATCAGAACCAATAGATTAACTCCTCCCAAGTAGATAGGATCTTAGGAGGAAGGTCAAAGAAGTTGATCACAACCTTTCCTTCCAAGGAATTGACGAACAAGCGCATGCAAGTGTCATTGTCATTGGCCCCTATGTTATGACAAGCATTAGAAAATGCCACTAGGTGTTCATTGGTACTAACAGTGTTATTCCCTGAAAACTTAGGCAAATGCTCTTTAAACTTTGGAAGTGGGCGAGTAGCAGGCACTAGGTTAAGAGGAGAGGACACATGCCACGGTGTGGTTGTGGCATCTTCTTCGAACTGAAAAAGCCCATACCTTTTAATGACTTTGGTGGGGTTTGTAGTAGAATGGACAGGGATATGGTGGTTGTACAAGCTACCAATCACTGCAGATGATGAAGATTGGGAAGATGAAGCACTTCCAGTGCCACCAGAACCACCACTGGATTCCATCTTGTGGATGATAGGTGAGGGAAGGACAGACGAGCTGGATGAATCAGATAAATTCCTCCTTAGAGCACTTTGTTGGACAGATAACACTACATTTCTTCTTCCTATTTCAGCAATAGGATTTATTTAAGGTGACAAGCGTCTTCTTCTTCTAGAAGCATGAGAATCTAGGGACATGAAAGGAAGGCCAAAAATGAAGAAACAAAAGGTTATTGTTGATTTCTAAGATGCCTATGTCTATTTTCCAATTGTTCTTGAACACTAATATCTCATTCAATTGCTTCCCAAGAACGGTTAAGCTCAACACGGGTCCTAGCAATGTCTAAAATAGTATGAAACAAATTCAAAGCAATGTTGGTCTGGTCTTGGAGATCGAGCTCAAGATTGGGATGCCTTGCAACATAAACACTCATGAATAGAAAAACATTCAAAGAATCAATAATAGAAAAATAAAGATGTATCGATGAAAATCAAGTATAAAAATTAACCGGAGAGATATCAAAGATCTCCCCAGTATGGTCGCCAAATAAATGTTGAGGAAAAGATATGAATTGATCTTACTCAAGCATTTTCATACTTTAGTTGGATAAAGGAAATTAGACAGGAATATCAACCTATGTTTATAGCCAACAAAAATAATATCCTAACTCACAAGTATTAATTACGAGTGCTTGGGCTAGTCTTTTATCAACAAAAAGCTTGTTGGAAATTCACTTTTTATGTAATTTTCTGAATATAACAGTTATTGAAATAAATGTAAGAACATAAGTAAAGACACCAAGACGATAATCAAGACAGTTGAGACATAAAGAAATCCTTTATTTCATTCCAATTCACCAAAGAGTCATTTTCTTTACAAAATCTCATACATAAATCTTGGACCAAAGTCAAACTTAGACATCCCCAATGGAATATACAAAACAACCTCTGACAGAAAACCAAAAATGAACTCTAAAAAGCTGGATCAGTTTGCCACAGATTGTTTCCCACTCGACTCTGCACAAAATCCTTTATCAGTCATCAAAATTAATTCACAAACATACAAGTCTACACAGACTATCAAAGATAGATCAACACCTCTGAAGAACAAGTGTCTGAAAGATTTGATTCAGCCTTGAATATTGTTGTCTACAATAAGACCCTGCTATAATAAAAGAGAATTAGGTTGTGATGAATATATGAATGAATGAAAACTGAACTATCTCAACATAAACTCAAAGAGAAAACCTTGACATGCTTATGCTTCTATCTTCCACTTGTTCCTCCCTTTCCTTTTTCTTTTAACAAATTAGAATTGCTTGAAGTAGTTGAACCAACTCATTAGTTAAGTTAATTAAAGACTCAACTAACTTTAGTTAGGGGGAAAATTCATAATCATAATAAGGGTCATAAATAAATAATAACTAGTAGGTGGGACCCCTTGTGACTCCCTTTAGTTCATAACAATCACAACAATCATAGCATAACCTCTAGTTAAGACACACCTCCTTGTGTCTCCCGTCAACATATTTACTTTTGGCAATTTTAGTTCATGAAATTGAAACTATTTCAAAAATAATACTCATATATCCAAAATGAAACATGCTGTCTAAAGATCCCTGAAGTCAATTGTCATAAATCCACAGATAAAATAACAACCTAGAAGCCATATTTCCCTGTCTGTGATGCAACCATTTTTTTAGTCCTTCTCTTTGATAGAAGCATAATAGGCCTCTGTTTTCAACCTTTATTTGAATAGCTTACTCATGCATGCATGATTGATTAATAACATTATTTTAATTAACCATGCATGACAACTCTTTTAAAATATGAAGTGGATTTTGGCTCAACAATATATCATACTCATGTAATCCAATCCATACAAATTGTTTTATCGTTTATCACCAAGCAAGGGGGTGAAAAAGGGTTCTGGGATATGTGAGGGGGTTGTATAGAGCAAAAATATGATATAGTGAGGGGGGAAAAACATGGTCACTACTCAATGATAACAACAATCAACTGAAAAACAAACCAATAAAACATCATTGTAATCCACACCAGTCAATGTAAATTTCAACTGCCTTAACACCAACACTCTCTTTAATGTAATTAATCTCAGAACAAGGAGTTGAAAAATGAAATGGGAAGATGAGGGGGTTTGTAATTTGCGGAAAATGAAAATCATGGAATGGAAAAAAAAAACGATTACTGTTCATGAAATTAATTGAGTGATCCATAAAACGTTCTGCGAAAAAGGTGCATCAACCATCATTCATTTTGACCGAATAAATTTTTTTGTGCATTTAACTAGTTCTCTGTTCATAATCAAATACCCAACACAGTGTCACCACAAGACAGTATGTATTCCACACAATTTGTAAGGGGTTATGTTCCTTTCATTTACTTTTCTTTGCATTTCATAACAATTTCCGAACAATACCCATTTCCAATCTATAACCATTCAAAATCAACCACTACCTATAATTAACAAATATACCCCAATTCATATTTCCAAAAATAACAATGAAGTCACAGTATCATCACCATCAGGTATGTCATTTGAATGCAATGATCTTCATTAAATTAATAAGGACAGACACCAAAAAAACAGATCAAATTACCAAAACCCAAATTGTCAATTAAACAGACAATAACCACTGGCCACCACAAGATATGCGCCAAATAATTCAATCATGCAAGTGTAAATCCATCACTATGCAAACCCAATCGAATGTGATTGAAAAAAACTAGGCCACCTAGCCAACCGACAAGGCACTAACAACAAGCCTGTATCAACGAATGATCGGGTTGCAACCAATCGTGCTCAGGACTCTGTGGGTAACTCTGAGTGTGAGCACCCAAACCATCTATGTTATACACAATGCGCAGCCAACAAACACAATGAGGCAACATCTCCATTCAAAAAAAAAAGTACGCAACCATTGCAATAACTCATCCATCATGCCAAGCCATCGATTAAATACAATATCATTGTGATCTAATCACACTGTAATCGACTATGTTGTGAAAACCTAGGTTTACACAGTCGAACAAATATAAAGATGCAGTGGAAAAATTCTCTACAGTGATCCAACTCAATAATCATTCGGCCCCAAAGAAAAACACAGTTGCCATGCCCATTAATTCATTTGTGAAAACACCAGGCACACACATAATATGCTTGAGCAACATCAAACCCTAGTAACCAAATGCCAAACCAATACGACTGCCATACACCCAACTGGGCGAGTCTGTATCCAAAGTGGTCGACCATACATTCAATCCACAATAACCCATACCACTAGACAGGCCCAACCATCTTCCTATGAAACCCCAGACCAAACAGTTAAGGGTTTGCTCGGTAATAGTGAAAACTTCAATGCCAAAGGTGTACACCCAAAGAGGGTTATGTTTTGTTTGTGGACAAGAAACAATTCCATGACAGGGGCCATAACAGGAGGTGAGGCTTTAACGTGGCGTGGCAGTGTTATTTTCATGTAGGGTATAACCCTCGTGCCCTTTGATCAACAACTACCACACAAAGGTGAATATAGGGCCGAGTAAGAATAGGAAACTCACTTCGCGACCTCTAGTGGTGAAAAAAACCAACTGTGTAGATTTACAATGCATGGTGACACGAATGCTTCAATCATTAAACCCCATAAAAACCCACATATTGGATACAACAATGCGAAAGTGTGAAAAAAACCCACCAAGGATAATAGAGATCTCTTGTGACTGCTAATGCCCAGGATAACCAGTAATGCTATGACTTCAACATCATTTCAAAGAGAATCATCAACATTTCATCACAAACACCACTTACATAGTTGCAATACTTGACGAAATCATATATGATACACTTGAGCCAATATCCATTTCATAACCATAGTAGACTCATGAAGGGCTAAAAAAAGAACATACCTATAATCAAATGTCTTAAAACGCAAGTTGTCCGAGTGGTTCCTCACTGCTGATAAATCAGAGCATAACCACAACAATAATGTTTGGAAGATAGCTTGACTAGGGCGGCGTCCAACGGTAGGGGTAAGGTGATGTGTAGTAAATGCAAATCACTTACCTACTGCAAGTTCATTGAATTCTTTTGTACGCACCAACTACTAATCAAACCAATCATCCACCTTGAACCAACAACCTTTAATTTCCAAGGGTGCCACTCATATCACATATCACCACCTCTATTATGTAGAAACACATACCAACCATGCTATATACAATATTGACAACTCGTATGGCTATTCTATGTTAGCTCGGATTTTACACAACCCTTTTTAATGCACATAGTATAACATGTTAGCATAGGACAATTTCTTCTTTTGGTTTCTTTTCGTTCATTATTACTAACATTTGTTTGTTGCAGGTGTCACGAGAACAGTCAACAATGATAACCATGATAAATTCGGTGTTACTTGATCTTGGAACAACAAGGGAGCCCTATATAACATGCCTGATCCATTATGCAATAAAACAAGATATAGTCAACCATGTAAGTAGTGTCGAACAATAACATAACGTCGAATAATCATCATACTTGATCTCCAATCTACAAGGGTGTCCCACCTACTAGTATTATTTATATTTTAAAATAATAGGCTTTAGCAACACTTTGCGGGGCAAATTTCGTGGCAAATTTAATCATCAACACCAGGGAAGCCCAAAAGGCGACACATGCCCAAATAAAAATAATAATTTATTCATCATGCCTATTCCACTATTTCTTCTCCTACCAATCAACCCCTCACTCTCCTCTCCACCCCTCAAGATCCACAAGTTAACCCATGATGAAATTGCAGAGCGCCAAGTTAAAGGTCTCTACTACAATTGTGATGAGAAATATTTTCCTAGGCATGAATGTAAGGAGAAAAAACTCTTTATGGCCATTTCAGAGGACATTTCTAGTGATGAAGTTGAAGTTATACCTCAAGATAATTTGTCTCCACTCGTTGAAGACATTCCTCCCTCTACTTCACAGGATGTGGAACCTAGATCTCCTTGCATGCCTTGACTAGTATTTCAGTTCTCGAAACCCTCAAATTGATTGACTACATCAAACATCACAAATTCATTATCTTAATTGATAGTGGTATTGGAGATATTACACACCCACCTAGTATTTATTTTCCTAATTTTATTAGTCTATGTTGAGGGTGCCCCTAGTCAGAGATATTCTCCCCTAGATGAGGGTGCCACCTTCTCTTCAATCATTACTCAGTTGTATGTCAGTTAGACTAGTTGAGTCAAGTCATGCATCACAACCTTGGTATTATCACCAAGTGTTGCACGCTCACCTTGGGATCATCACCAGGAGGATGCACTACATATGCATGTCCGATTAACTAGGACTAGGTGGAAGTTCACTCATGTTTTTGTCAGTGCGTGTCCACATCTATCTAGAGATCACTACTATGGCACATTAGTTCATCCATGTAGAGTATATCATGTGTATTTTTTTCCATTCCCCCATTTGGTTAATACAATTATTTATTCTTTCTCTCCAATTCTTCTCTTCTTCTCTCAACTTTGCAAGTTTCGTGTTCATTTTTGCTAGCTATATTCTCTGTGCAATTTCAAACAATTTCACATGGTATTGGATCTTGCAAGTGACATGAAGAATGCACACAAACAATCATTTGTAGGTTTAGAAGATTGAAGCAATAAGAAATAATGGAATTTTTACTATCATATATTCTTACACCATACAATTACTTCGATTGGACGCTGAAGATCCTTGTTCTTCTCAAAGGAATAGGCTTATATCGAATAACCATGGAAACATAAACTGAACCCATACTGGTAATCAGAAAATCCAAATACTTCAACTACATAGACGAGGATTTCGGTCTCATTTGCATGTCCATCTCTCCTGAATTATTGTTTCATGTTGAATCTTCCACTACTCCAAACAAGGTTTGGACTACTTTGGAAGGTATCTTTGGAAACTAGGATGAGATGTGTAGCCACATGATTGAGATTGAGTTAAACTCAATAGATCCAAGTAGTTTGGAGAATATCTAGGACTTCTTCATGAAGTTCAAATCCTTACTACTTCAACTAAAAGGATGCGAGATCGATAAATCAAAGCAAGAAAAACAATCGATTCTTGCTATTCTATCAAAGTTGAGTCTGAAATATGTCATATTTGTCTCCACATTTCATATAGTAAGGATTACATCAGGTGTAACCTGGACAATTCCCACATTGGATGTGTTCACTGAGTCCCTGAGGCATGAGCAAGATAATCTCATCAAAATGGGATCAATCAAAATCTACAAAGTGCATGCACTTGTTGTGCATGAGAGAAATAAATACAACTCGAAATCCAAACATAAAGGGAAGGGAAAGAAGGATTCAGATCGAAGAAAGGGGTGCAACTTCAAACCCTTCGATGAATCTTCCATCTCAAAAGAGGGAAAGGGAAATCAAGGGAAATCAAAGTGTAATTATTGCAATTGTGATTACCATCTTGAATCCACATGCATGAAGAAAACCATTGACCTCATGGCACAAATACTCCAACAGAAAAATATAGGGTACTACATTCTTGAAAACGCCAAGAAGAAGTCGAGAGAAAAATCACTAGAAACTTGAGGTAATGCGCATGCTTTGATTGCAATTAATTCTTCTCCATAGGCATGGATCATTTATTCGGGAGCATCACACCAAATGGCAGCCATGAAGGATGTCCTTTCATCTCTAAAAACATGCATGTGTCCTCCCATTCTCATGGGAGATGAGCCTCCACTAGAAGTCTCTGGACAAGGGAGAGTGGAACTTGGAAATGGAGGTTTCGAGAATGCCTTGCATGTTCTAAAAGTCTCTGTAAATGTATTCTCTATGTACCAAATCACACATACATGCACAAGGAAAAGGGTGGAATTCACATCGGATTTCGTGACAATATTTGACATAGAAGACAACTCCAAAATTATTGTAGGTGAGGTAGATCATAAATCTAGATTGTACGCATTCTCTAAATTTATTTCCAAATCATATTTTACATTGCTACTAACTCATAACAATGATGATAGTAAACTTTGTCCTGAAATATTTGGCCACTTAAATTTCAGGTACATGCAACAAATCAACAAACAAGGGATGGTGGAAGGTTTGTCGGACATACAATTTTTTGATGGAGTTTGTAACGTACCCAACCTCCAGCTGAGAAACAGTATGTGCAGAAGCTCATTAAATTAATAAAATTTACTGCTAATTAAATTCATGTATCTTACCAACTACAAATCACACATATATTTAACCATTTGACCGATACCACAGTTCTAAATGCATATAACAACATATGTTAAAACATGAATGCAATTTTTTAGGAAAGAAACAACCACACACCATTCATATAAACCATTTACACAACATAATAACATAAGAACAAAACACAAACACTTATCTATTAATGATTAACCAACTAGCTGCAAACGAAGGATGAACCTCCCAGCCATAAGCATTGTTGTTCATTTTCTCTCAACTGCGGGCCACCCCCGAGCTGAGGCTATGAATCGACAAGGAGATCCATCCCACTACCTTTCCACTCTTCACACACATTAGCCCCAAACCCAAGTTCTATCCTCACAGTAGTCCCAAACCTCCATCTCTCTCTCTCTCTCTCTCTCTCTCTCTCTCTCTCTCTTTTCCTCACAACCTACACTACCCAAGGAATGTACCCCCTTTCACTACTCACATCCCCTCGGGCTATACCATTCGTTTATTAGGGCCACTAGTGAATTTGGTTAGCCATGAATCACTCAATCAGGAACTCTAGGAAATCTTAGTTGTTTCATGTTTTCTCACAACATCCTTCACAAATCTCTGAGTCATTTTCTCCATAGAAAATCGCACCACAAGATCACAACCCGATTTACAGGCACACTGTGAGTGTTTCATGGAAACCTGCATAGGAGATCTAGATAAAGCAAGTACAAACAAAGCTTATCAGGAAAAGAAGAGAGATTCAATATGGAAGAACGAGAAAATATATTCACACTACTCCAATGAGATGATAATTGATACATATATCATGATCAATATGATATAATGAATGAGTGGAATACACTCATATATAGGGCAAAGCATTCCATAATTAAGAAAAGCAATCAAGAAGTTAGCTTTCCTTAGGAATGCATGCATGCATAATAGTGATGGTAAAAATAGAAAGTCTAAATAGAACTAGTCAGTTAACTCCCACTGAACTAGTGTGTCGAAAATAGAAATTTCTCCAACACCCCCCCTGAACATCACTATGGAGTAAAAAATGAGTCTCGACTACTAGGCCATTTTAGGTACTCATGTAAAATACAACTAATGAACACTGAATAAAAGTGAGGAAAGAGGGAAAACCACGTGGGAACAAAACCCCCCCTCAAAAGATAATGTATCAAAAGAAGAAAATGTCAGTTGTTAGGCAACTGTGTTCTTCACTGCAAGACGATCCCGCAAAGTCTGAAACTTCTGCTCATTGAAAGTCTTCGTGAAGATGTAGAAATCTTTATGGATCTGATGAAGTCCTTTGACAACCTATTGGGCCTTGTACTTCTTGATCCCGTGGACCCATCTGCACCTGAAAATATTCCTTTTTGGTGGATGTGAAACCAAATTCCAAGTCTGGTTCTGTAGGAGTGAGTCATACTCCTTATGCATGGTTGCTTTCCATAATGGATTTTCCACAACCCTATTGTAGTTCTATGGATCAATAGATTGAACCATATAGCAATGCATGGGCATCACAAGTTATGAAACTGAAAATACATGAGAAGGATCCTCATGCTGAGATCAAGTCCTCCTCGAATCCAATGGATTGCCTGCAAGGTTTCTTGCTGCCTGAAGTGTGGTATATGCCTTCTTGGGCATCTGCTGAAGCTTCGATGCTGGCTTCTTATCTAGATGTACTACCTGCTTATTTCCATGTACATAATCGGAGTGTATGGAATCATCTCTGTTGTATGAAACTGATGGAAGAACAAGAGTATATGCATGTTTTAGTGGAGGTGCATGCAAAGTACTCTCCTTATGTGTAAGTAGAATAGAGGAGTCATCATCAGAAAAATTAGTGAATTTATACAACCTTGACTTGTGATCCACCTCACCAATTGCAATAATGGAATTGTCATGCATGTCAATTACTGAAACTGAATCTGATGTAAATTCAACCTTTTTTCCTTTCTGAGTGATCTGATAAACTGAGAGCAGATTCATATAAAGATTTGGAACATGTAAAACATTCTAAAAAATGCCATTGTGGAGTTCCACTCTCCCTTCTCCTACTACTACTACTGGAGTATCATCCCCCACGAGAATAGGGGGTCTTGAGCATGGACTCAAGGAAGAGAAAACTTCCTCTTTCGCTTCCATATGATGGGTTGCACCAGAATCTATAATCCATGAATCAGATGAGGAATTAATTGCAACAAGAGCATGATGATTACCTTTCTTAGGAGTAGGATCTTCTTCCTTCTACTTCTTGACTCCCTCTGGAATGAAGTTTCCAAGGTTGTTATGCTTAAGTGAATGTGCCATAAGATCGATCTGTTTCTTCATGCATGTGGATTCTTCATGATTTGGTTTATTGTAGTAAGTGCACTACTTTCCCTTCTTCTTCTTCTTGGAATCTGAAGAGTTTTTGGAACCTGAAGAATTATTAAAGGATTTGGAATATCCCTCCTTCCTATTATGTTTGAATGACCCTTGTCCATCCTGCATGGTGAGTGCATGTGCTTTGGGATCTTTCATGAGGCCCATATGTATGAGTTTTTTTCTGCTCTTGTGTAAGAGACTCAATGAACTGAGCCAACGTAGGCATTTTCCAATTTGTTCCAAAAATACATCTGCCATAATGGAAATTGGAGACATATACAGTCTATTCTGGTGCTAGCTTGGCAAAGATTGTTAGAATAAGTTGTTTCTCTTGTGTAGACTTATCAATACCACATTCACCCAGGCTTAATAGCAAAGATTTAAATTTAGTAAAAAAATCTTGTATATTATCAAAACTTTTAGGGTCTAAGGTATTCAACTCTACCTCAAGCATATGACCTAGCATCTCATCCTTCTTTCCAAAGAGTCCTTCCAAGGTGGTCCAGATCGTGTTTGGAGTCTTGCATGTGGCAACATGAAACCACAAATCAATGGAGATTAACTCAAGAAGTAGTCACGTGGCCTCATCCTTATGGTTTACCCATCTCATCTTCTCAATCGTTGATGTAGGTTCTGTTTCTGTTGCCATCGTCAAATTATACAATCCTTTCCTTCTGAGTTCGAATTCTTCCTTGGGATTCCAATCAAAATAATTGTATGGTGTGAGGATTACCACCAAGTTTGAATGTATAATAGTTGTCATATCCGTGTCTCCCACTAATTCCAAGAACCCCTAAAAATTTACTCTCAATCTGCAAGTGAAAAATTAAGAAATTAAGAATTCATATCAGTTTCAGGAGATGATCTTGCGACTTACTTTCTGAGCAAACGGTGAGGAATCTCGCCAAACGGTTGAAAACCTACTTCCAAAATGAGCTGATTTACTTTCATTGTGGACCGTTTCCTCCAAAACGTAATATTTTGAGAGTAATGAATGTGGAAAGGTACGACCACGGATTCGTATCAGTTTTAGGAGGCTATCTTGCGGCTCACTTTCTGAGCAAACGATAAAGAATCTCGCCAAAGGGTTGAAAAACCACTTCCAAAATGGGCCGATTTACTTACCTTCTAGGCCGTTTCCTCAAAAATGTAATAGTTTGGGAGGAATAACTACTAAAATTTATGACCACGGATTTGGCTCGCCGAAACTCCGATTTTCCTTATTCTTTGACTTGTCTGGCTTGCTCCAAGAAGCATAGATCTGATACCATGTTAGTGTTTCATGGAAACCTGCACAGGAGATCTAGATAAAGAAAGTACAAACAAATCTTATCAAGAAAAGAAGAGAGATTCAATATGGAAGAATGAGAAAATATATTCACAGTACTCCAATGAGCTGATAATTGACACATAGATCATGATCAATATGATACAATGAATGAGTGGAATACACTCATATATAAGGCAAAGCATTCCATAATTAAAAAAAGAAATCAAGCAGTTAGCTTTCCTTAGGAATTCATGCATGCATAATAGTGATGGTAAAAATAGAAAGTCTAAATAGAACTAGTCAGTTAACTCCCACTGAACTAGAGTGTCGAAAATAGAAATTTCTCCAACACACACAAGCCTCTTTCTCAACATAAAAACATAGCCAAACAATGGCTTCCTTCAATTATACCTTGGATGATCCTCTTCCCATCCCTTTTCTCCTCCTTTGCTACCCAAACTCTGCATGTAACAATTGTCCCTATTCTGCATATAGATTTCCTCTTTCTCCTTTCTTGCTTGACTCACACTCTTCTCCAAGCTGATTGTACTCAAGACACGTGTGCCCAATAACTATGGGATGTGACTACTCACACCCTGCCCCTTACATGTATTCAATGATTGACTTCTCATACACTCAATCAAAAAATAGAATTTTATACACAAAGATAATTATTTTAGGAATGTGGGTTGGATTAATACCCATGAATAATTCCCCCTTGGATCCCTCTCTCTCTTGTGGAATCATAGCCCCCCATCGTTCTTCATCTCTTTTGTATCGCAGCCAGCAAGTATTACTTTTATTAATTATTTCAATGTTCATAATATACAATTTGGCCCCCGACCACATTAAATCAATACGAGCTCTCGTCCAAACACATCAACTCCCCATCCTAATTCACATTTATGCAATTACATTATAATTCCTGGGGATTAAAACTCGAGATGATACAAACTTTGTCAAGGATGTGTTCTTAGCAAGCATCCACAAGAGAAATTTGAGAAAGGGAAGGCATGGAGGGCCTCCTCTCCCTTGGAACTTGTTCACAATGACCTCATGGGGCCTTTCCCTCGTCCTTCCATAAGAAAATATAGATATGTGTTGACTTTTATCGATGATTGGTCAGGGGTGTACTTTCTTAGGCACAAATCCAAAGTGTTTGAGCATCTCAAGGATTTCAAAGCGCATGTAGATAAGTAGTCCAATAATATGATCAAGATCCTCTACACAAATAATGGTGGGGAGTATGCAAAAAAGGATGTACAACATCATTTTGATGAAGCAGGTATTCAATTACAACACAAAGTTCCATTCACTCTGCAATAAAATGGGGTAGCTGAGAGGAAGAACCGATCTTTGAAAGAGATGGAAAGTTGCATACTGCATGCAAAGTCCCTTCCCTCCAAACTTTGGGTTGAAGCCATCAAATATGCCATGTACATACATAATCGATCTCCTCACAAGTATATGATGACACGACTCCTTTTGAATCCTGGAGCAACAAGAAACTAGAAGTGAAACACTTCCCCATTTTTGGATTACACGCATGGGCCTATGTACCTTCAAAAAAGAGGAAGGCTTTGGATCCACAAAGCAAAAAATGCATCTTTGTGGTCTATCTTGAGGGTGGGAAGGGATATAGATTGATATATCCTTCAAAAAACAAGTTAATCATTGAAAGGAGTGTCCAATTTGAAGAATGTCCCTTGCATGCCTCTCATGAACAACATGGAGAAACTTATGTACTTCCTCTTGTACCAGATATTCGAGATGATGCATCCTGCCATTCAGATAAATTTTTAGATCTGATTTTCGAATCAGATTCAGAAGATCATGAGCATGCATGTGAAGATATAGATCCAAGACCCAAACGGGCATAATCCACCCTACATGAAACAAGTGATCTTGTGGGGGATCAAGTAGATTCGAGGAGGATGAGATCCCAATTTGAGGAGGCACCACATGCACTCATGGAGATGAAACTAATAATTCCCATGCATTGCTACATGTTTCTAGCCTCATATCCCTATAATTATGCAAAGGATGAAGGGAATCCCTACTGGGAAGTAGCTATGAAGGAGTACAACTCCCTCCTTGAGAACCAGACTTGGGACTTGATTCCACCTCCCTTAGATGGGATGCTTGTCAAATGAAAATGGGTTTATAGGATGAAGAAAACAACAATTGGTCTTGTGAGAAGGTACAAAGCAATATTGATGGCAAAGGTATTTCAACAAGTCCATGGGATTGATTATGATGAGACATTTTCTCCAGTAGAAAAAATTGACTCCATCCGGTTGGATCTCGCCACTGTAGCAGCAAAGAAGTGGGAGGTCTGCCAAATGGACGTGAATAATGCCTCTCTTCACTGAGATATCAAAGAATATATCTACATGGAGCAACCACAGGGGTATGTACATGCCTCCTTTGTAGTTTTCCAACTCAACAAGTCACTCTACGAACTCAAGCAGACGCCTAGAGCATGGTAATGTAAGATGGATTCTTACTTACTTTCTCAAATTTTTATTCATTTTAAATTAGATCCCAATTTTTATATACTGGGAAATTCTGACTCTATGTTGATTTTAGTGCTATATGTAGATGATATATTAATCACAGATAGTTCATACTTAGTTATTGTTGCAGTCAAGAATGCATTACATTATAGGTTTTCAATGTTCAACATGGGTACATTACACTTCTTCCTTGGTCTTGAAATGAGGTAGGCTAGTTCAGGACTCAAGTTGTCTCAGGCAAAGTATGCTAGAGATATCCTAGTCTATTTCAACATGACTGATTGTAAACCAACAACCACTATTTTCTTATCAGGGATCATGCTCAAGGATGGTGGGGATACAACATTGGTGGATTGCACCAAGTACAAACAACTAGTGGGGATCCTTATTTACGCCACTCACTACCATCCATATATCTCGTATGTAGTGGGAACAATTTCTAGGTACATGTAGAAGCCACATGAGCTACACTGGAAAGTTGTAACTGCATCCTTCGATATGTAAAGGGTACTACCATTCACGAGATTCATTATGCAACAAGTTGTACATTGGAACTCATTGGATTTACAAATTCATATTGGGCTGGCGATAACACATATCATAAGACCACTTCATGATGCGTTCTTAGTTTTGGATTCGGTCCCATTTTTTGGTTGAGTAAAAGGAAATCAATGATTGCTTTATCATTAGTAGAGGAAAATTACAGAGGAGAAGTCAACATTACCATTCAAGCACTTTGGCTACATAACTTCCTCACTAATATTGGTATCCAGTTCCATCGTTCGACTATCATTTGGTGCTACAATTAGAGCAAATTGAAGTTTTGCAAAGCCCCAATGCAGTAGTAGAGAAACAAACACATCGATATCCACATGCATTACATCAGAGAGTTGATTCATGATGGGATCATCAACTTGCAATACTATCCTTCCTCTGAACATACTACCGAGATCTTCACAAATACTTTCACTGAGAAGGAATTCCACTTTCGACGTGACATTTTTAGAGTGAAGGACACAATTAACTAGCAACTGTCTTTCTTTTTCAACATTTTATTTTAAGAGGGATGGGGTTTCCCATGAGGTTTTCCACTTTTACCTCCTTTTCAATGTTCATTTTACTTAGATGCATTGTAAAATGGGTACCCAACATGGCTTCTTGTTGGGACCCATTCATTGTGTACTCCCTAGGTGTTCATGGGGGGTCATTGGAGATATTACACACCCACCTAGTATTTATTTTCCTAAGTTTATTAGTCTATGTTGAGGGCACCCCTAGTTATAGATATTCTCCCCTAGATGAGGGTGCCACCTCCTCTTCATTCATTACTTAGTTGTACGTCATTTAGACTAGTGTAGTCAAGTCATGCATGAAAACCTCAATATTATCACCAATTGTTGCATGCTCACCTTGGGATCATCACTAGGAGGGCACACTCACCTTGGGATCATCACCATGAGGGTGCACTTGACATGCATGAGTTTTGGAGGAAACACCACATGTTCATGCATGAGAGTCTCTCCACTCCACTTGTCTAGACTAGTTAACTCATGACTACATGGCTGGTTAACTAGGACTAGACGGCAGTTCACTCAGGTTTCTGTCAATGTGTGTCCACATCTCTCTATATATCACTACTACGGTGAATTAGTTTAGCCATGTAGAGTATATCATGTGCTTTTTTCCCATTATCTCATTTGGTTAATACAATTACTTATTCTTTCTATCTAATTATTCTCTTCTCTCAACTTTTCATGTTTCATGTCCATTATTGCTAGCTAGATTCTCTGTGTAGGTTTCAACCAAATTTCACAAGTGGTAGCACCCACAAATTCATTCACCAATGGGTAGCCCAAGAAACACACTCCTATATCCATACCATGAACAACTTCTAGATCATGATTTCTAATGGAGGTTCCATGAAATGTGATGGTCATTGTAAAAATGTGTGGCTTCAAATGGGTGATTATTATTTGAAAACCCACATGTTTTCTGTTGAAATGGGTGGTTGTGACATTATTTTGGGTGTTTAATGGTTACATAAATTAGGTCCCATCACCATGGATTTTTGTGACTTATACATGAGATTTCAATATGTGGGACATTTCTACACTTTCTAAAGAATGATAGCCAATTGTCCAAACATCAACAACTCACATCATATGGAAAAACTTCTTAAAAAATGGAATTCATGCATTGTCACCCAATTCCATTCCATTTAAGCCTTTGAGACACCTTCTCAACCCATCCATCTCGACACACAATGAATCTTGGTGAAAAACCAATCCATCTTGAAACCATCCAAGGCCTACCACCATATTGAGGTGCGCATGATCATTCTATTATAGTCATACCAGGTATCCTCCCATCCAATGTACACCCTTATCGCTTCCCATCTTCCAAAAATTATGAAATCAAAAAGATAATCCAAAAGTTACTAGTTGTTGGTGCCATCCTCCCTAGTACTAGTCCTTATTCATCACCATTTTTCATGTGTCCTAACTTTCAAGCTCTCAAAAAAATAATAGTTGAGCATAAGTTCTCCATTCTCATCATTTATTATCTCTTGGATGAGCTTAAAGGCACCCAATTCTTCACCAAACTTGATCTCCATTTTCATTATCGATAAATTCACATGAACGAGGAAAATATTCCCAAAATTTATTTTCACACCCATGAAGGCCATTACGAGTTCTTGGTGATGCCCTTTGTCCTTTGCAATGCACCTTCCACCTTCCATAGTCTCATGAACAACATATTTCAACCCTTTCTCCATCATTTTTTCTTCTTTTTTGACAACAATTTTATCTACAATAAAAGTTTCCATGCCCATGCTACCCATGTGGATCAGGTTTTACAACTTCATGTTAATCATCAACTCTTTCTCAAGAGGTCCAAATGTTCCTTTGGTGTCTCTAAAGTGGAATATTTGGGTCATATTTTTAGTCATGATGGTGTACATGTGGACACGAAGAAAATTGAAGCAATGATGGACTGACCACATCCCAAACTCTTAAAATCTTATGATTTTTTCTTTGTCTCACCAGTTACTATAGAAAATTCGTCAAGAATTATAGTAATATTGTATCTCCCCTCCCCACCTTTCTTAAAATAAATTCTTTCAGTTGGAATGAAGTTGTATATTAGGCCTTCCAAGATTTGAATAATGATACGTGTACAACCCCAATACTCGCTTTTCCATACTTCACTAAGACCTTTGTTTTGGAACGTGATACCTTTATTAAAGGAATTAGAGTTGTACTCATGCAAGAGGGAAGACCATTGGCCTTTACCAACAAACAAATTTGTGAGCGACACTTGGGAAAATCCACTTAGGAAAAATTAATGATGGCTATATTGCATGTTTTGGATATCTAACATCAATACCTATTTGGGTAAAATTTCTGTTAATTCCCCTATGTTAAGGCCCTAATCCTCATTCATTATCATTTTATTAGTTATGGTTAGGTTGGATTAGTGGTAGGTTACATTATAATCACTTCACCCAATGTTATCTATCTCTCTAGAATAGAACCATTATGGGGTACCCAATCAAGTGGAATAATATGCCTCCAGAAGAAGCTACATGGAAAAATGAGAAATTCATGAAGAAACCCCCTCAATTAAAAGCTTTGAGGGAAAATATTTTTAAAAAATGGAGGTTATGTTAAGGCTTAATGGTAGGTTACATCATTCTCACTTTATCTCTTATTTATAACAAAGGAGATTCATTTGTATGTGCATCTTGTCTTATGCATTGAATCTATTGTAAAAGAAGGTCCCCCCCTCAAAGTAGATTATTATTCATTAACTCTTTATCATTATGAAGGTATGGAGTTACTTCTTCTTTCTAATCTTATGCTATTTTTGGAGTTTAGTTCATAATAGTTTCTAGATTAAAATAGATCATCACAACTTGACATACTTCTTGGAATAAAGGGTATTGTCCCTAGAGAAACAAAAATGGGTCATGGAAATGTTGGGATATGATTATGAGATAATTTATAAGAAGGGAAAGAGGAATGTAGTAACATATGTTCTCTCTTGATATAATGAAGAGGAAGGGTCACTCTTTTCACTCTCCATCGTAGAAGAATGGTTGAATGATGTCCACAAAGAATGGTCCAAAGATCCCAATATTCCATGTCTAATACAACAACTTCAAATTGAACCCCATGCATATCAGGGCTACACTTGGCACAATGAAGAGATTTGCTATAAAGGGCATCTGCATTTGAACAAGAAGTCCTCCTTTGAATCAAAAGTGGTATTTGAACTCCACGCCTCTCCAAGAACATGTCATTTTGGATTTCATAAAAAATATGGAAGGATCAAACATTCATTTTTTTTGGAAGGCATGAAGAAGGACATCCACACTTTTGTTGTAGAATGCGACCTTTTCAAATGACACATGGTAGAAAGATTGAAAAATCTAGGTGAATGATATAGAAAGTGAAGTGGATATTCCATTGGAATAGTTTGTAAAAACATATCTTTCAATATTTTGAAATATTTTATTATTCAATTTATTTCCTTAGATCCCAGATTTCTTATTACTGGCTTAATGCTCAAATTTATGGAAATAACAAAATTTTGAAACGGAAAGAACAAGCAAATGAACACACCAATCACAAAAATAAACATAATATATTACTCGATATACTCGATATGGGAGAAAACGTAGTGTTGGCCCTTGGTTATGGATTAAGGAAGAAATCGAAGAAAAAGGAAGAGAAAAGACGAAGTACGAACTACGTGAAAGGCACACAAACTGAGAATGGGTCGAAGTAGCCAAATAAGCATAAAAGAAGGAGTGAAGTAATGGAAAACAAGCCATTGAATGAGAAGATAAAGGAGGATAGATCAACAAAGAATATGGATCATGGAAAACCCAACAAGCAAAAAAAGTAATCAACAAGTGCTTTGGAGCACCTCGTAGAGAAGACAGAAAGATAGGCTGGCGAAGCCTAAAATTATGGGTCAAGTGGACCTAGGGTTTTAAAACCTAAATGTTTATCATGTAATGTATAAATAAAGGTCTAGAAGGCCTGGGACGGTTGGTTCGAGGTTGATTCATAATATTGTGGTTAAAGATTGCTGGTTTTTGTGGTCGAGAGAGAGAGAAGTAGGCAATGGTAGAAAGTTTGTATTGTAAGATATTTAGCTGGGTGCAAAGATCAACCCTGCAACTAGGTGCGAAGGGAGGGGAGAGAGGGAGAAAGATATATGCAAATAAGTGCACAGATAGAATTGTATGTTTTTGTATAATATATCAAGAAACATAGTTATGTGGACGTAGCCCTAGGGAGAGGGAGAACCACATATATCTTTTTGTTCTATGTGATTGATGTTGTGTTAATGGTTATCTGCTATACTATTATTGCATTATTGTATTAGATCAGAGATATAAGTGTGCAAAGTAGGCTATGAAATTCCATTTCTGGAATAAAGGCATCCGGGCAGTGTAAGAGAGCTAAACCAGGAGGAGGTTTTATATCAGCAGGCATTGAATGGTAAACTTGATTGAACCTGGCTGAAAAATGATGCACTATTTCTCCTAGTTGTCTTTTCAAATGATCATATTCTTATAAAATGAGAAAAATATTCCTCTTGATCACCCATTTATTAAGGAATAATTTCACAAACTGATTGAAATCACAAATGCTTGCAACTGACAATTTTTTTAACCATTCCTTAGCTTTACCATGCAAATATAGAGAAAAACACCTGATAAAGACATCATCTTCTTCAACCTCAAAAAGGTCAAGAAAATGTTCAAAACCCTGAATGTGTTTTTCAGCAGTGATGTTACCATATTCTCAATCAAACCTGGGAAGATATTTGTAATAATTTGCAGGGAAATCATGGAATATAGGAGGTAAGACAAGAGGCTTGTATCTATCTGGAATTTTAACAGGTGTAGGAGTATGTACAAGAACTGTAAAATTAGGCTTAATATTTTGAGGCTTATCAGGTTGAATATGATCAACATAAGTTTCAGTAGGATGGTCTTGAGCAAGATTAGGAAAAGAGAATAAGCAATTAAAAATAAATCCTATTATGTCTTGGATAAAATTCCAACTTGAATACCTCATCTTTCCAGATTGTCTTGTCGTGTTTCAGGTTCTTCCTCCAGTGGAGTCTTTGAATTGAAACTAATTTGGAGTCTATTGGAGTCGCTAGGTAGATGATTCATCCTTCTTGTGTCTAATCATTGTCCAGCATCAGTAATCAGATCTGGAACTTGATATGATTTTTCGAGGAGCATTCCCCAGTATGGTTTCCACTATGTTAACACTCCGTAATTTCTAAGGCTAAAAAATAAATAGACAGAGGTAACCACAAAACCACTTTTAAAGTTGGGATCTAGCCATGCCAGCCTCAGAGAGGGATCTCTCACTTAGATTACTCGATAAATAAGATATTAGGCTAAGTAATAATCTCAACAAATTTGATTTTTTTAAAGGTTTGTTGATGAGAAAAGAGACAGATCTATTGGGCATGGAGTCATGTCAAATCAATTTTCTGTTCAATGAGATGATTGGAAAATAGAGGATTATTTTATAGGGCCGAGGTAGACAACTTTTGTGGAGGATTCAGATCATATTGTTATAGGATGTGAATGTAGAAAGGGTTAAAGACAAACACATTAGAGCATAAAACCAAGGATGAATTCTAAAGTGATGCTTTAAGCTGAAAACATTGATAACTTGGAAAAACTGAAACATAGCACCAATAAGATGAATTCTGGATCAAACATATGGGTATTTCCAAGAAAGAAGATACATATTAAATGAATGTAAACACACAAGATAAATTACAAATCAAAGGAGCACAAAACCACCAAAAGTCTGACACAAGAATCCATGTGAATCCCCTGTTATTTCATTCATTCCTTTAGAAAAAATTACAATGCACAAAAGTGTTTCTTCTCTAATATGAGCAACCCATTTTTACATTAAAAATGATAAAATATATAATAAATACTCTTACCCAAGATGAGGAGGTCGAATCCAACCACCTGCCTCAAAATAGAAATAGCTACGTTGAAATTTTGAATTGTTTGCCATGAAAAATGGACCAAACTGTTGAAAAATAGGGCTGCAATAACGAGCTCATATCTCTCGCATATCGATAGATATGTAAAAAAAGGAGGAGGGTTTTGTATATTAGCTTGTTCTAAGAAAAAAACTCTCTCAGATTTTTGAAATTCTTCTCCATCTGTTCGAGATCTGTGTTTGAAAAAGATCTGTAAAACAGTTAACAAACAAAATCCTAAAAATAGGCCCCAAATAAGTCTTCGAATATCGCAATATGTGACACATGTAGAAACAATGAAAGGGGTTATTTTTCCTTGGTCTGTTCTAAGCAAAAACCTCTTTCTATTTTTTGAAATTTTCCCTGGTTAGCTCAGAAATTTCCTCCGACGATGACTGGTTGAAATGGGAAAAAAACTATTTTTTTTAATTGGGGAAAGTGGTTTTCAGAGAGGGAAAGTGGTTTTTGGGGGGG
>ML784331.1:510379-543755 GCA_009831015.1 Picea engelmannii | reverse complement strand
TTATGAAGTTTGTTTTTATAATTTGTTTTAATGTTTTTTTTTTTATTATAATGTTTTGTTTTTAATTTAATTTGATTTATATAATTTTTGTTTTAATAATAATTATTTTATTTTATTATTAAAATTATTATTACACTAACCTAATTATTAATCTAAATATACTAACCTAATTACTAATTATTAACATTATTAACCTAACTAATTATTTTTTATTATTAATTATCCTAAGATCATCTAACTTTGTTTATGTAGGGATGAGTGGTGGGTGAGATGTGGCCAATAAGATGAATGGACAGGGGAGTGAGTGGTGCAAAAGTGAATGAATGGTGCAACAGGATGATGAAATAAGGATTGGGTAAAATGGAGGGAGGATAAAAATCATCTGAGGAAACTAGCGAGCCATGCGCCTTCGTCATGAGAGAAATGACAAAAAGATAACTGAATAATCAGCTTTCCTATAAATTATAGGACCCTAACAACTGTTATACAATTCCTCGGGTGACCCATCATTTTCCAAGGTTTTGTTATGCAGACTAATTCCAACTTGCTGCTAGAATTCCACTAGAAATATATAATGTGTGGAAAACATACCATTTGCATCATATGCATACATTCAATATGAGACATCATCAAACAATTTTGAATTATAAATTTTCAAATATGTTTTATACAGGAAACCAGAATTTGCTAAACATAAGTTTTCTTCTCATAATTTTTTTGCTCTTGCAACAATAGATATTAGTCTTCCTTATGGGATTACATCCCTGCCTTATACAATACCATTTCCCTTGCAATTTTTTTAATTTCCATGCAGTCAAACAAATTGTTAGCATATCATAACAATTTGCAATTATTAATTTCTCAGTTATGTTTTTATATAGGAAAAATAAAATTTCCCATGCGTGAGTTTTCTTCTCATTATTTTTGGATCTTGTAGCTATAGGCATATGTATTTTTTATGGGATTACAGAATTTCCGTATCCAAGACCACTCTACTTGCAATTTACTCAACTTTCTTGCAGTCAAACAAGATTGTTAACACTCATGCACATTTTCAGGAGTTCATGAAATGATATGAGAATTATAATTTATCAACCATTAAATCATTTCCAGCCATTATTCACATTAAAATGGAATTCAACCATTAATCATATTATCTAGAATGAAATTATCATTCACTGCAGATGCATTATCAACATACCAAGCTTTTCATAATGCAATCAGTTATACAAGGAAAACCATTATGCACTTGGATGGCACTATAGCCTTTCCAAGTCCAACCACATCATGGTCTCATACATGGCCATTTATAATGGCATTAATTACTACAAAATGAGTATGTCTGATTTCTTGACTTGGTTACGATCTTATAACCAACATAACACAATATGCAATTAAATTTCTCATAAATGCATTAAATATCAATAAAACTTGTATATTCAAGGCCCTTTGCCTTTGCACAACAATTCAATATTAAAAATTTGACTAAGGGAGCTATTACCTCAAATCCCTTTAACATTTATTCATCATAAACAACCCTAAATGCATACTTGCCTAGATGTTATTACATTTAATTGATGTTACCAGTTTAGATGAAATTTTGTAGAAGCTTACAAGCTCCCTTTATTGACCTCCTTATCATAATTTTACCATCCTCATTTTCCTTCACATGGTTGGATATCATATGCAACAACATCATCAACATCTTCAACCATGCTATAAATAATTTCCTGGATACACAATCCATCATTAGTATTATTCAAATATCACAACATCATTAATTCATATATATATATATATATATATAGACCACTCTTAGTCTATAAGCATGACACAAGCATGCTCAATCATGTCCATATGAACAAACACACTTCAATATGCATTGAACATTAAATCTTATAATGCCCACTTCATGCACATGCATTCTATGTTTATCATATGCATCCTGCATCACTTCTTTCATGAATTCCAATGCATTTTTATTTCATCTTATTTATGTTGGGTATGTGTTATATTCTCGGGAAACGTGTCACATTTTTGCCTCGTTTTTCTATTTTCGGTTAAGGAATTAGGGTTGTTAACTAATCCAAGTCATTGGGTTAGGGTTTTGGATGTCGCTTGCTCCTATATTTATATTGTATTGTAAACAATGTATCACTATGAATGAATATAGAATATGTTGGTTTTCCCGGTTTGGGTTTCCAGGGGAAAAATATCTGTGTAATTTTTGTATTTGCCATTGTATCTTTTCTGTTCTTTTACTAAAAATTCGTTTGCAGTAAATATTGTACAAGGTTAAAATCTACAATTTATTTATTTTGTTGTTGTTGATGTTGTTGTTGTTATTGTTGTAGATGGTCGTCCTTGAATCCCTATAGATCCTTGCTTCCCTACCCTATCAATTTTCTCATATGCACACCAATGATCCTTATTCCAAACCTTCTATCCAAGCTTTGACTTGTCCATTATGCATTTCCAGCCTCTTGATCCACTAGTGTTTCCTTCTCACAACTGCGTCCTTTTTGCAGAGAATCCTATCACAATATCCTTTTGGATAAAATTATTCATAGTCATAGTATTGCAACATGCACTACTATAGATGAATATTAACATTGTAATCTAACTAACCACTCTCCATTTCCTTGACCCATTTAGTATCAAAATACCATTCTCATTTATTGGCATTTCAACATTTTGAAATGTTTCTTTTATGTTCTCTTTTCCAACACCCTTTTCTATCCATGGATTTTCTCAACTTAGATACCTCTCTTCATTTCACTAAGTGATTCATTGTGAAGCACTTCTTGGCCACTCATTATCACTCCTCTCCAAATGGAATGATACACTCCTCCATTTGCACATGTACCCTACTTCCACCATGCACTATGATAATAGATGCATATTTCTTGATATAAATACTTTTAGACAAGGGTAGCTTAGTCATAACTTAACAGTTCATTTTTTCTTGCATTCATATGCTTACACATAGAGATGAATCATCCACTCCATGCGTCACACCTCATCTCATGATACCATTTTTCCTTCTCTTGAAATAAAATTGATAGCATTCACTATATTTCTACCTTCAAGGCTATGGAGTCCTCCCTTAACTCCCAGTGCATGAAAATGGCATTCTTCACCTACTGGCTTCATTTTTGTGTGAGAGTTTCTATTTATTCTCCTTTACAATCCATTCATAATTTGTAGCAACTGAATACTAATATTTCATCTACTATTCTGAGTCCCTTTTCAACCTTTTGATATATGTTCTGCATCCACACACTTCCCTCTGCAACTCTTTTATTCTCCAAGCAACTATATAAATCTTGACCTATTTCCTTGTACAATTGAGATGGTTCCTCTTAGTATCCATCTCTTTTATTCTTCCCTATTTTTATTCTTCCTGACTTGCCATCCCATTCTACCTTGGAAATACACTCAATATCCCTAAAATGTACTCAACAATGTCTATATGCATCATCAATTCTCTTTCATTGATGTCAAAGTTCTTTGAGAGATGAAATATACTCCCAATAGATTAACATCCACACATGATACCTTTTTTGACTTATCTCAATTATTCATGGACCTTATCCAATTCTGGAATCTAATTAATTTTTATGGATTACCTCTCATTGGAGTCTAATTGCATCCATCTAGAACAAATCTGCACATAGTGGAATTTTCACTCTCTCATCCATTGAGTGATTTATTCTTGCACCCTGTTTCCCCAATCATATCGTCTCATCATCCTAACTCACATTTATACAATTACATTTCAATTTATGGGGATTAAATTGGGGATGTTACAATTAAATTGCATAAATTTAATTTCACAGTATGTCTACAAATTGTTTGACAAAAGGATTCCTATGAAACTGGGGAAGAATTCACCAGGAATCTAAATAAAATTAGTCAAGGATTATAATTCCCCAAATTTTAATTGCAGTCTGAGAAAATTTGGGCTTTTAGATGGACAGATTTCAAATTACAGAGGAATTTATGGAAGAATTGGTATTAATCCCCAATCTTTGAATGGAATTGAAGAAAATCCATGCCCATAATTGTTAATTGTCTGCACATGACGGTAATTGGTCGATGTGGAGGTTTATTCAGGATTTTTTAGGATTGTAATTGGACAAATTTCATATTTACAGAGATTCGATGATGGTATAAGAATGAAATTGTGAAATTGGGCATAAATGAAATCGAAAAATGAGAAATTTTGGAAAATTGGAAAAATTTGGGAAAATTTTCCATACGATGACATCAGTAGGACGTGGAGGCCACGTGTTAGTTGACATGGTAGAATAGTGAAATGTACTGCCATGCTGGTAGGGTCATAGTGGAAGGTAAGTTGTGGCCTATGTGGCAGGTGGTAGGTGATGTGGAGCTGCGGTGGCAGGGCACCTCCTTGTCCCATAGAACCTTGACCCCAGACCCACGGTGAGATTACAAGAATTGACTAAGTAAAATAATGGATTGGTTGGACGAAGAGGATCGAGGGTATGTTTGGAGGAAGCATGAAGTTACCGTGGCCCATGGTGAAGTTTACAAATTTGAACAAGTGTCAAGACATCGTGGAGCACAATGAGATCTTGAAAATTGACTAAGTGTTAAGATATTGTAGGGTGCAGTGAGATCTCAAAAATTGACTAAGTGACAAGACATCACATAGTGCAATGAGATATCATGAATTGACTAAGTATCAATAAATCATGGAGCATGTTGAATGATATGAATTTTTCTAATTATGAGGAATCATTCAGATGGATGGAGCCACAGATATAGAAAAGTGAATCAGACAAATGCCTTAGACCCGCAGTGAAATTCTTGGAAAAGTTTCTAAGTATGGGTGTGAAATGAAGGTGGAAGAATGTGAGGGTACATTTCGTAGGTCAGGTAAAAGTAACAAAAATGGAGAATGGGTTATGAACCTGTGAAAAACGTAAGAAATTTCTAAGTATGGGTGAAATATTTTGGCAACTAAGATTGAATTAGAGTCTAGATTGGATGGTTGTTGAGTATCAGGGTTGTATCGAGCATTTCGATGGCCAAAAATAAAATAACAATGGTCAAGATTAAATCCCAAGGAATGATCAGGAAGTCGCTGAGCATTGAAGTTGTGTTGTATGTGATAATGGATATCCTTTCCTAGATGATATTCCTTTCCTTTCTCGTGCCATCAATAACTTCCTAGTCAAGAATCATAATTTAACATGAGAACAATTGTTGGAAAAGTCATGGAAAAAGGAGTCCATGTATTCACTTAGAAATATAAATGGGGCAGTTAAAATTCACATGAAATTATAAATGATTTGTATTGTGCATTTAAAGGGCATAATGGTGCATAAAATGATCTAATTGTTAAATTATCGTGGTCTAACAAATCACTTTGCATGCACATTTTGTAGAGCTAAGGCTACATATAGAAACAGAATAATTCAAGAGAGAGATTAGAGACCAGAAGCATGGAATATGTAGAGAGAACCTACAACTATGAAGATGAAGTCAGGGGGTTTGGTGTGAGCATGGGTAATGCAAGGACATAATCCAATGGGCATGGCGAAGAAAAAGGGAGAGCATGAATTTGGTGGAGACTATTAAGAGTCTGAAAAGAGATGTGAAAATTTATAAGGATGATAATGAGAGGATTATGAAGACTAAAGAGCAACAAGATGGATTCAACATCAAGTTGTTGTAGATCTTGGATATAATAGAAAAGAAAATGGCTAAGGATACATAATCAATCAAGTCCATGAGTCATATATCTCCTTCCATAAGGGAATAATTTATAAGTGTGGGTAGACATCATCACCACTCACCAAGGCACTCATCTGGAAGTGCATAGAATAGTCCAAGTATATCTCCTATTAGGAAGCATAAGAGGTTGTATGGAGTGGATGAACTATAACGAGAAATGAATAATATTAAACCTCCTTCCTTTCAATGTTCAACACAAGAAATATGAAGATGAAGAGACTTGGATGTTGGGAATGAGGAGATAATTTCAGTTGCACAATTATTCGTCATAGGAAGAAGGAATAATTTCCATTTACCAGCTGAAGGGAAAAACATCAATCATGAGGTTTCCACTTAATGAACTTGTGACATAATGCATTTGTTTATGGGATATTAAAGAATACCCCTAATTTCAATAGATATTGATAAATACCTCACCAAATCCCTTCGTTTAACCCCCCTTCCAATACATTTTTCCCATAAAAGAAACCTATTTTTACTAGAAATCCCTTATTTTTACCAAAAATACCACTTTTTATACCCCCCAATACCTATAAAGCACCCCGTACCCTACATCCCCCCCAATACCTATAAACCCCCCTGTACCCTACATCCCCCCAATACCTACAATACATTGACTCTATTTTTCATAATTAAAAAAACCCCTTTATGAATGAACGTGATAGGATATTGGTCAATAAGGTGAAGCCCCCATGGCATCAATGTGGTGGGAACATCTTGGGAAATTACAACACATTGATGAGAAGAATATTACTTGGAGGCAGTTCAAGAAACATTTTCAAAAGAAATACTTGACCAAGCGTTATTATGATAGGAAGATGAAGGAGTTCTTTGAACTCAATCTTGGGAGTTGTTGATTTATTGGGTTGGTTGTCATTGATGTCAACCCTTGAAGCAAGTCCGGTAGAAAATTCTGGTAGCTCCAATAGTATGGTTAAGGCAATTAATCTTATTTGATGTATAATGGTATGAATATTATCATATTTGCAGGTAAGACTATTCTAGATGGATAGTAAATTTCATGCCATTTCTAGTGATATGTAGAACATAACATAACTCCTCATGGTTAGAGATTTATGGCCTTGTGAAGTTGGAGAACCCTATTGAGTTATATAGAATCCCCTAGAAGGTAAAATAAGTCAAATTATTCTAGAAACTCCTAGAAGAAGTTGACTTGTCATAATGGGTGCAACTAGGAGTTAAGCATGGGTTAAGTTGTTGCAATAAGAAAATAATTAAAAATAAATTAGTTGCAACTAGAAGTGGAGAGTTTACTATTTATGGATAAAATGGTTATAAGTGGACAAGTGGGTTAGCCCTAAAAATAAGAAAGTTGGGTTAAGTTGGTTAGAAGGTAACCCCTTGAGGAAGCTACATGGAAGTATAAATAAGAGAGAAAGTCTCTCCTATTATCACATATTGAGCACATTTAATATCTATTATTGTGTAAGGTTTATTGCAGGTAATCATTGATACATATGAAGTTACACAAGTCTAAGGTAGCACGAAGGGCTGACGACGAAAGTTTCATAATTGCAGAGATATTGAAAAACCCCTAGTTTTTGAGGTGTACGTGGGCTGTAGTAAATAAGGGCACATACGTACGCAAGATGGAAGTATAACATGGAACGTACATATGGGAAAAGCCATGAAAGCTTGAGTTGTTGAGGGTGCCAGGTTCTTAGAGTCTGAAATTAAGCTCCCAGGAATGCCTACAGTGACCAAGTACAACAAATCTATCTACAGATTCAAAAGGTATGTCATATTCTTATGTGTAGTTGGATATTATTGTCTCCATGAGATATGCTTATGGGAGTTTGAGGTTTTTCCCTAGAGAGGGTGTTGGATGTATGTCACTTATGGTTATATGAGCTATATCTATAGAAATATAGTACAAGTATGTTGGTATTATTCATTGGTTTATCTTGTTGGTTCAAGTGTTGAGACATAGTTGTATTTCTTGGTACATGGTTGAGAGTTTTGGTTGTGAATTTGTTTGTATGGTGTGAGGATTTATATCAATGAGGGTTTGATTTCTATTCCATGTGAGGATTATTACACTTGTTCATGATTGTACACACATGTATGGCACATGACTAGAGAGACATAGATGCATTTGGTTAAGGAATATATAATATGATGTATGCATAGGGCACAACTACAAATAATACACAATGACAGGTTGAAGGTTGATGTGACATGGGTAGCAAAGTGTTTGAAGTTTCAGAAAAGGTGAAAAACATGATTTTCTGAAGGTGTACGCAGGATGTATTATAGATAGGCTGTGCACATATGCAATATGTAGTATAGATAGGGCACGCACATACGTGAGATAAAACATATACAAGTCGCGTCCTTGTTGGGTTTTGTTGGTACATGCCAAGTATAGGTACATGTTGGTTACAGGTCAGTGGAACAGGTTGGTTATAGGTTGGTACATGTTTACAATGGTATATCTCATAGTGACAATGCGGTAGTGGTTTCATCATTTGAAACTTATTCTTTAGGGAGGCATGATGGGGAAAGGATAGGTTGTTGTAGCCACCTTCTGGTTTTAGCAGGAGAACATAGGGGGTTCTATCCTCCTAGTTATAGACAGATAATTGGGGAGTTGGAGCTTCCCTTAGGTTGTAGCTTGAAATATAGGGGGTCAGATCCTACTTCTAGTTGTAGCTGGAGAACAAAGGAAGTTGGCGCTTCCAATGAATGTAATTCTTAAAATACATATAAGAAAAAACATTCTGTGGTTTTCTCTTGCATTGGGTTTCCACATAAAAATACTGGTGTACTGTGTATGTGTATGATTGTTCATTGTTAATGGTTTATTTAATCTGTACTTGTTGAATGATAATGGTATATTGATCATAAAGATAAATAACACTTACATATTTTGGTTAAAAGGATTAAAAATCTCTATTACTGATTGAAACATATATATACATAGGAACTCTGGATAAAAATATATGCATAAACCATTGGCATTCTCCTACAACTATCCCGATTTCCACCAGCTCTCTTCCTCTTGACTTTTCCAACCTAAGGAATGCACCATTTGTTTATCAAGGCTAACCTAAGGAATGTATCGTTTTTTTATTAGGGTTGACCCAAGTAATGTGCTCCTTTCACTGTCCTCATTCCATCGAGCTGCACCATTCATTTATCAGGATCTCTTTGGCACAAGTATTTAGGAATCTCACTATCGAAAAATCAAGGGACTCACTGCTAGGAAAAATACTAGTAAATTGTTGGATATGTGTTATATTCTTTGCATATGTGTGTGTGGGCGCGTCATATTCGACAACTGCATCTGACGATTTTTCTATTTTTAGCGGTTTTCTAAATTAATCCCAGATTAAGGTATTAGGGTTTTGGTAGCTATGAAATACCTAAAATATTGTGTATATAATGTATGGTGAATGGTGAAATTAATATAATGAATATTTGAAAGGTGCGACACCAAGGAAGGCTGGTTTTCTCACAGTTAAGGGTCTCAAGCGTAACTCTTTGTGTACTATGTGTATGAGCCATTGATTAATTTATGTTTTGCTTAGGAAAATCTGTATGAATTGCTTTACTTCATAGGTTTAAAACTTACATGTGGTATCAGAGCTCATTTTTGGCTTCATGGGAACGCCTTTATTCCTGAGGGTTTGGCTCGGTCTTGATAGATCAAATTTATCTTGGGTCTATGATAAATCTGGGTTCAGTGGGAGATTTTGCAGTGGTGATTAAAGTGTAGAGAAAGGAATGGCGAGCTATTCTAGAATCAAGATAGAGAAGTTCAATGGTAAAAACTTTGAGATATGGAAGTTCAATATGGAGGACCTTCTTGTAGACAAAGAACAATGGATCGATGTGGATCCTGGTACATAGCCTACTAGTATGCAGTCTACTGGCACACAGTCTACTGGTACACAACCTACTAGTACACAAACTATTAGTACACAACTTATTGGTATGTCAAAGGAAGATTGAGAGAAGTTGGATAGAAGAGCAAAGAGTACTATTCGAATCTGCCTGACAGATTCAATGTTTTTGAATGTCTCGGGAGAATATACAACCAAGGAACTATGGGATAAGTTATGGAATTTGTATCAATCAAAGTCCCTGGAAAACAAGTTGTTTCTTCAAAAGAAGTTGTATCATCTTAGGATGGAAGATGGAGATTCTGTGACAGAACATCTAAATTCCTTTAATACTTTGGTAAGTCAACTTTTCTCTATTAACATTACGATTTCAGAAGAAGATAAGTGTATTACTTTGTTATGTTCTTTGCTAGACTCTTGGGATAATCTGGTTGTAGCAATTAGTAGTACCAATCAATCTATATTGAAGTATGAGGATGTAGTTTCATCCTTGTTATATGAAGAGATGAGGTGGAAACACATGGATAGTCAGGGCACAGATACTTTATTTGTAGGAGGCTGTACTCAAGAAAAGAATCTAGTAAGTCTTCGGGGGGGGGAGATCTAAATCTATAGGTAGATCTAAGTCTCCAAGAAAATATTTGAGGAAATGGTGGAAGTGTGGTAAAACAAGGCATTATAAGAAAGATTGCAAGTATAAGAAGGTTGATAAACCAAAGGGATTTGATAATGCCTCTTCCACAAAGGTGAAAACCTCCACTGAATAAGGATGTGATGTTTATCTAGAATCTACAGGTACACATGTAGACCGTGGTGTATGGTTGAACGACTCAGGTGTGTCATAACATATGACTCCTCACACGGAGTGGTTATATGAAGATGAAAAAAATGATGGAGGTGATGTATTCCTAGGAGATGACTCGACAACCAAAATCATGGGAAGTGGAAGGGTTAAGTTATTGCTAAAATATGGAAGGATTAGAAATCTCTTTGGGGTTATACACATTCCAAAACTAGCTAGGAACCTAATATCTGTAAGAAAGTTATATGATGCAGGAGTGGATACTATATTGGGAAAGGGCACTTGCAAGATGGTACAAGGAGCAATGGTGTTGATGAGGGGATTTTGGTGTGGAAATATGTACAAGTTGTTGGGAAGAACTTATACTAATGGGTGTAATGGTTCTATTGTCCCTGAGAAAATTAATAAACAAAACATGACCAATACTCTCCCTAGAAATAATACCATGTTGTGGCATCAAAGACTGGGGCATATTGGAGAAAAGGGCATTCACACGCTACACAATAAAGGTATGGTTGAAGGTATGTCTAATTTCACTTTGGATTTTGATTTATGTGAACATTGCATAAATGGAAAACAAAATCGAGTAATATTCCCATTTGTTTCTACAAGAGCAAAGGGGATCTTAGAGTTGATACAAAATGATGTGTTTGGATATGTGTCTCTTCTATCACTAGGTAAATCTGTGTATTATGTTTCATTCATAGATGATTTCTCAAGGAAAACATGGATTTATTTTCTTAGAAATAAATCTGAGGTATTTGATAAATTTAAAGAGTTTAAGGCTCTGGTAGAAAATTAGACAGAGAAGAAAATAAAGGTATTAAGGACAGATAATGGTGGAGAATTCTGTGGAAATGAATTCAAAGAATTCTGTGGAAATGAATTAAAATAATTCTATACGAAGTGTGGTATAGAAAGACATAAGAATACTCCATACACACCTCAGTAGAATGGAGTTGCAGAAAGGATGAACATGACACTGATGGAAAAAGAAAGTAGCATGCTTAGTGGTGCCAAGTTAGGACATGAATTTTGGGCAGAGGCAGTGGGTACATCATGTTACCTGGTCAATCGATCACCCTCATCAGTGCTGGCTCATAAAACTCCACATGAGGTATGGGATGGTAATAAACCCTATCTTGAACATCTCAAAGTGTTTGGTTGTGATGAATATGTACATTTTCCAAAGGAAAATAGTAGTAAGTTGGATAATAAAGATGAAAAGTGTATCTTTATGGGTTATAAATATGGTGTGAAAGGTTATAAGATATGGAACCCATAAACTAAGAAGATTGTTTACAGTCAGGATGTTGTTTTTAGAGAGGTGAAAGATGTTTCCAAACTGGAATTCCTACCAAGGAAAGAAGAACCTGAGAAAATAGAGTTTAAGTTGGATGATGCAAAACCTGAATCAACCGAAGAATATGAAGCAGAAGAAGAAGAAGAACCTCATACCCCAGTACTGAGGAGATCAATGAGGGAAAGAAGGAAACTATAAAGGTATAGTCCACCCGATTTTCGTTCTAATTTTGTTGTATCTATTACTGATGATGATCCCAGAACTATCAAGGAAGCAGTGAAGTCTGAGGATAGTAAACTCTAGAAGAAGGCCATGGTTGAAGAAATGGATGCCTTAGATAATAATGCGGCATGGGATCTAGTTGATTTTTCAGTTGGAAGAAAATATGTTGTTAGAAAATGGTTTTTTAAGAAGTTTAATGTAAAAAGAAAAGTGGAGAAATACAAAGCTCAGTTAATAGAAAAAGGTTATTCCCAGCTAGAGGGAATTGACTTTGGTGAGATTTTTTCTCTTGTTTTCAAGTTAACTTCTATTAGATTTCTTTTATCTATTGTTGTTGCTTTTGATATTGAAGTGGAAGAGATGGTTGTGAAGACAAAATTACTACATGGGGATCTGGAATAATAAATCTACATGAAGCAACCATAAGGCTTTGTAGTGAAGGGAAATAAATAGCTAGTATGTAAGCTAAAGAAGTCACTATATGGTCTGAAGCAATCACCTAGGATGTGATACAAAATTTTTGACACATATATCCTTGGATTAGGATTTGTGAGAAGCAGGGATGATCACTGTGTATATTCCAAGCAGGTTGGTAATCACTTCATTTATGTAGTGTTGTATGTTGATGACATGTTGCTGGTAGGAAATAACATGGATGTTATCAAGGAGGTGAAATCACAACTATCCTCAAAATTTGACATGAAGGATCTCGCTGCTGCTAACTTCATTATAGGAATGGATATTAAAAGAGATCATGCAAATAGGAAACTCTGGTTGAATCAGAGAAAATATGTTGAGATGATATTGTAGATTTTTAATATGCATGGAGGTAAACCGATCAACGTTCATATTCCTATAGGTGTAAAGTTATCTACAGATCAGTGTACCAAGACACAAGAAGAATAAGAGGACATCCTATGTTTCATATACCAGTGTAGTTGTCATTTAATTTGATGTATGCAATGGTCTGTACTAGACTGGACATTGCACATGCAGTGGGATTTTTGAGTAGGTATATGTTAAAACCAAGGAAGGAGCATTGGGCAGCAGTAAAGAGGGTCTTTAGGTATTTGCGTGGCACTACTAGTTATGGATTTTACAACCAAGGAAGACTAGGATTGGAAAAAGTGTTGGACATTCACGGGTTTGTTGATGTAGACTGGGATGGAGATCTGGATCGCATAAGATCTACAAGTGGGTATGTGTTTAACCTATTTGTAGGATCAATCAGTTGGATGAGCAAAAGACAGGCTGCAGGGGAACTCTCAACTACAGAAGCTGAATACATGGAAGCCACTCATGCAAGAAAGGAATCAGTATGGTTACAAAGATTGTGTTCAGGTATGGGGTTGGTACAACAAGCAATGAGATTAGATTGTGACAGTCATAGTGTAATCTTCCTGGAAAAGAACCTTGCTTATCATTCGAAGACAAAACATATTGATGTTTAATATTACTTTGTGAGAGACATGGTTGAAGAAAAGAAGGTGTTGCTGGAAAAGGTTGACACTTTGAAGAATGTTGTAGATTCATTGACAAAGTCCGTGAGCACAAAGAAGTTCTAAATTTAGCAGATTTTTCTATTTTTAGTAGTTTTCTAAATTAATCCTGGATTAAGGGATTAGGGTTTTGGTAGCTACGAAATACCAAAAATATTGTATATATATATAATTCACCATACAATATATATATATATATATATATATATATATGGTGAATTATGAAATTAATAAAATGAAGAGTTGAAAGGCACGACACCAAGGAAGACTAGTTTTCTCCCAATTAAGGGTTTCCAACATAAATCTTTGTGTACTATATGTATGAGCCATTGTTTAATTTCTATTTTGCTTAAGAATCTGTATGCATTGCTTTACTTCATAGGTTTCAAACTTACACTCTCAAAATTTATCCTTTTGCAGTCGGTTCTATATAATATTTTTGTTCATTGTTTATCTGATATAGACATCTGGCTTCTTGATCTTCATCCCACGACTCCACCCATGGTTTTCCTTCCTTTGGATCTAGGGGGATAATTTATTTTCTCCCACTTCCTTTCAATTTAAATCTGTCTCTTTCCAAGGAGATAGTTTTGTTATTCGTCGACCCCATGGATGACTAACAAGAGATGCATACGCTGACATTCCTTTGACATGGTTGATCACCTCAAAGTCAACCGAGGTCGATATTCCCATAATTTGAGTGTCAAAGTTTCTTAATATTCTGATTGGTTCTATTAATATTTGATCAACTAACTTAAGATAATTAATCGTGGGTGCTAGGTTGGGTCGGCTCATTCGTACCCATGTTTATCGTGGTAAAATATTGACTTGTGAACCAAAAACAATGACCACCTGATTGATCATCATTCCCTCAATCTCCAAGTCAACTCGTGGATCATAATCTTTGTTGTTACAAGATAGGTGATTTGCATCCTTGGTTAGTTTATGACCATCTTTGTATTCTCTCAGTATGTTGAGTAGGTACAACAACCTACCTATAGACTATTTTTCTTTGAGTAGTTTCAAAAATTCCTAGATGGTGTCTTCATTCCGAATTCTTGGATTTTTTTGTTCTTCTATGGAATTCCTGAATAATTTAAGAGTTTCTCTCATGATTTTCTCTTCTTTATCTGGGTTTGGGAAGTTATTAGTCTTATTTATTTGGTAATTGTTTGGTGGAGTGTGAATATCGCGTCATGTGCCCGACCTTATAACAATATGTAAGTTTTTGGAGTTCCTCACCTCTTCTTTGGATACTACGTGTAGTATATTCACAGTATTTCTAGGTATACGTTTGTCGAGTACTATTGGGTAGTCTTCTAAAGAGTGATATCCAATGCCACATATGTTGCAAAATTTTATATCAATTCTTTCTTTTATAGGACAATATGCACTATCGTGATCATTTTTCCAGCAATTAAAACAATAAGGTCGTCCATGACCTCGATCTCGACCACCAAATCCATGTCAGCCTCCTCAACCTTGACCACGACCACCGTAGTAATAATCTCTTCGACCATAGTTGTTTGCTCGGTTAGTAGTTTCTGTGTGGTAGATTGTTCATATATTATTCTGATTTCTAGCGTTTAGATGGCATTCTGAAGTTCGGTGATGAGAAGCTTCACAAATGTGGCACCACTTCGTGTTTTTTATATTGCATGAACAATATTGTATACTATGATCAGTTATGTATTCACATGTATTACAGTATTTCTGGGCTTTTACTCGATGGATGTCTGTTGTTTTTGTGCGCTCATTTAGGGGAAAATTATCCTTTGTGTTTTCATCCCCGACGCATGTGGTGCACCATATTTCATTGCGTCATATAGATAAATTTTGTATAGTTTGTTGTAAATTTTCTGTTTTTTCCTCAAGTCTCTCCATCGTCGAGGAAGTCGACATGCCATCGTCATCTGAATCGACTCGTTGTGCCTTCTGTAGTTCATCTTCACAGTTGGTTATCTTGTATAAACGTAGAAGAGATCAGATTATTGGCAGTAGCCTAGCTACATACCACTATACTAGAAGGTTCTGATCAATCGTCGTCGGGATTTGACTTAGGAGATCTTTGAATCTCTTGTCATATTCTGTTACCAAATCACCTAGTCTTTTTTTATTTCTTTTAACTTTTGATCTTCCAAATGTGTGATGTCCTATATTTTAAACAATGTTAAGAAACAATTATTTATTTCTTCCTTTGAACGATTTTTCTTTTTGGTGTAGTTCATGAACCATGTTAAGGCGTGACGATGCAACACAACTCCAAATGGAGGCATTTGGTTATCCTTGTCTGTAATATCAGTTGCATCCCAAAAAATTTCACATACGAACCAATGGCGTTTTGGGTCCTCCTATCCTTCATAAATAAGTATGTGATTGAATCCCATTTTGAATTTCTTGGTAGGGACACTTGGTTTTCTTGGTGTTTGAGCTACTACTGCTTTCGATTGAGCTGTCGAATATTTTGGTCGGTTTTTGTCTATGTCTGATAATGGATGATACTCAAGGAATAATTGTTTCTTCTTGAGTAAAGAATACACATCCTCAATTTGGGAACTTTGATCTTTGTATTCGAATAACAATTGTTCCGAAGGTTGCGTCACTTCCAGACTATAATTGATTTATTCTCTCAAGATTAGATGTGGCAGGGGGGTCGATTCAGTGAGGTCCTTGATTTGAATAATCATATAGTAGACTTCATTTCACTCTGGCTTGAATATCAATGCATCCCATAGGTTTCACAGGTCATCCATTCTCTACCATAATCTTATAGATTGGTCGTCAATCTGTAGCCTTTGTTGGAGAAATTCTCTTATCCTTGGACTAGTTTCCGGTGCGGGATATGTATGTAAATCTGGTCCATATTATTTGTAATCCATACTTTCTGATTTGTCGACTGGTTGATGGATGTTTAGTTGTACGTTTCTATTTTTGGCAGGTGTCCCCATGGCTACTACTATTGTTAAGTCTGGTCGATCTTTTTCTGACTCAGACTGCTCATGCGCTATGAAAGGCTAACCCTCCCCGTACATATTTCTATTCGACTTTTTTTTTGTTTCACTGGTTACAAAGTTATTCTCTTTTTTGTTGTCTTTTATCCCGTTCTATTTTCTATATATCCACAGATTGCTTATGGGATTTCTTCCCTCTTGAAGACATTTAGGCTTGGAAAACACTTTTTTTTTTATGGAATCTCACAATATCGACCGACCCCCCATTTTCGACCCGACTTAATCTAAGTCGGGAGAATTGTCCATATTTATTTCTTCAATAAGTAATCCCAGGCTTCTCCTGTATCTTTTCACTTTGCGTCAAGAAATGCTTCCCACTTTTCGTCTCTTTCTTGGAAGTTTCTATTTGGTAACAATGTGCCTAATATTGGTCGATATTTGATGATATCACTGACTCCCTTGTTAAGAAGTAATTTATGAAGAAGTGCTGGAACTGTGCAGAAAAATTTGTCGTGGGCATAGAATTTCTCTTTTATTTTGTTGACGCTCGATATTCAATGTCTTGTTCTAAAATATAATCTCCAATAACTCTTTTGAGCCAGTTGTGCATGTTTTTTCTTCCTCCATTCATCAACTTTAGGCCTAACTTCTCATCGGGTGTGAAATTACGCATCACTTGATCTATTAATGTGCTCAAACAATTCTTCTAGGATAGCTTAAAGGAATCTTTCACGCGTTTATGAAAAGAACCATGGGTTTGCTTCAACTAATGAGAGGTTATTCATTCTTACGTAGTTTCTGATGTAGTTCTCTATTTTGTGCTACCACCACTCATGTATGTCTTGTATAGTTAGCATTTATGTACACTTCTACATGCCCAAGTTCAATATTACCGGCAATGGAACCAATGTTGTAATCTAGGGAAAAGTAGGGAGTGTTACCAGTAGTATCTTACATAGTCATCATAGAGATACATGCATACACATAGACATATATAGAGACATACACAAGTAATGAGAACCCCAAAGAACAATCCTTTTATTATATGATAGATAGTACAACACAATTACATATAACCTCTCACATGAAGCTATATGAGCCTTCATGTGCTTATCTATTTATACCTCTATAAGACAACTGTAACTACTTAACTTCCTGGGTTGGTCAGTTAACAGAGACTCCGACCGAATTCTACTTCTAAATACGTCGATCGAATGACACATTCTACATCAATGATTAGGTCTAGTCAATAGGGTCGACTAGCCCCTACAAAAAAGCCTCAAACATGTGACAAAACATTCCTTAAAAATGTTCCAAACCATCCATGATATTCCTTAAATCATATTCCATAACCTACAAGATATTATTCAAGCATATACCATAACCTCCAAGATAGAATCCTCAAAACATATAGAAAACATATCTTTCATTCTGTGAAATCATGGAGCATAAGATCTCAGACCATCAGACCCTCCTCAACTTCAACATTAAGAGAATAACACCTTCTTCAAAATTTTACACAGATACATGATTTATCCATTGTCAACCTGCGGACACCCGCACTTTTCTTCAGTTCAATCCGTGTATACCCTATACATGATTTGTCTATCCACAACCCACATATATATGCACTTCACCCTTCTGCAAACCACGTATAACATCATAAAATTAGTATGGTCACCTTAGTACATTTCTCTCTTCTCGACCTCCTTTCCCCTAATACATATTTGCTTTGATGAGATCACCAATCCTCCTAGCACAACTGCATAACCAATTATACTAGCTCCATTCCACAAACACATACTTTCTTGGATATATAATGAGAGGTTCTTGATGTGTATTTATACCCTTCAAGTAACTTGTTTAATTGATATTTGAGCCGACCTATAACTTATTTTTTGCAACAAATTTTCTCCTTTTCTTGATTTTGGGGCCGACTTATCACTCCTTTACTCTATGCAGTTAATCCCAAAAATGATATCTTATAACTTCTTTTTGCAACCGTTTAGGGGATTTTTAACCATATTTCAGGGCTTGGTATTTAAGAGGGTATAAATTCTCAATCGTGAGGAAGCATGTGGTGTACCACATACTATTGGAAATGCATGATGAGGACTATCCATATATGAGATTTTTGCATGTATTTGCAATGTCCTTCCCCGTTTTCCTCAAACAAATTTGATCTTCATGAACACACCTTCGAGACTTCTTAACCACTTAACCGTATTTCCGGGGATTATGTTGGGCCCTTCTTTTTTGGTTATAAGTTGCGCAAGGAGGACTACAGTCCCAATTTTAGTCAAACGTGAGCTATGCAAGCCACAAAGAAGCTAGACAGTGGAGAAAGGAAAGAAACAAAAAATGGTTGCGAAAAGGGACAGCGCAACACCAACAAGGCAAAGGAAGTTACAACAGAACAATAACAAGAAAGCATGCAGAGTCTAAATACAAAAGATCCCACTCCTCCTATATGTATGAGATGCGCATGATTTTAAAAGGGTTGGGTGTTGGGTTTTTTCATAGAGAGGGTAGAAGGCGTAGACAGAGTATTATGGTACTCCATGTAGGTTCTATGATTGTAGGTTAAATTGGGGGAAAAGGGTAGATAGAACTCTGAGGCATGAGTCCAGATCTAGAAGCTTGTAACAAAGTTATGATTTGTATCTGTGAGACTATATATGAGAAGCTCTTTTGATAATATATATAGAAGGACCTAAAATTTTGAAATATACTTTGTCATTATGTGTTTATTATTAAGAATTGTCTTTGTACTTTACTTCTTTATGTATGATAAGAAAAATGCACTGTATCTGTTTACAAATGCCATCACCACTTGATTGTCTTTATTTCCAGTTATGAATGAGTTCATATTTGTTCCTTGATTAGTTCTTCCTGCGCAAGGTCATGGTGAACTTTGAAGATTATGGAAACCCTCCTAAGTATTATCCTTTCCCTTCCCTATCTTCTTGTCTTGGTTGCGATTCAGGTGAGACTTCTTCTCTTCGAAGGAGATGAAAATTCCAACGCTCTAGACTACTCAGTTCCTTTTGTTGGTAACCTGAGAAGGAACCTGGTCTGATCAATTCCATGCCAAAAAAATGGTTCCGTTGCCGGTACTTGTGTTGAAATGGAACTTGTAGGGAGAATGCTTCCACAGATTCACCGATCCGATATTCACCAATGGTGGGAGAAAATTTGTGACACCTTCATACGAAAAGAAGCAAAGTTGGGAGTGAAACTTGTGAAATATACATGGGAGGTTGTCTTTTACTCAGAAAGATTGAGTGACCAGTACAAGATATTATGGGTTAAGTTTCTGGAAGAAATTTTCCACTGGATAGATAGGCTCCAAGAAGCTTTAGAATTCCAAGAACGATTCAAGAAGACCTGTGCTTGGGATACAAAAAATATCACAACACTTCATTGGTTGGATCATCCGATAATGCGACTGATCAATTTCTGGGTCAATACAACATTAGAAGGATACATTATCGAGTTTGTAGCTGAGAATCATCAATATTTTTCACGTGAAAAAGTTGATTTCAAGAAATACCTAAGGGGAAGATCGTTGAGATAAATCCCCCTGTGGATTAAGGTTTTCTTGATGGAGGAGGGGATGCTAACTATGTCCCTGACTGAGATGACAGTGTAAACACCCTCACTTGAGGTGGAGTGAGTTTGGGGTGGAGTCATGGCCTGAGAGAGGGGAGAGGGTTATTTGAAAAATGGGGTAACAACAAGAAATGGACTCAAGGGATGAGTGAGCCTTGAAAAGAGCCACCATAGTTGAGAAGTGGTGGCACGGTAAGATAAAGAAAGCAGTGAAATAGTCTGAGAAGTTGCGGAAAGAAGTCAGACCAGGAGAAGTAGAGGAAGTATGGATGGAAGAGTTTTGAAATATGAGAAGACAGGAAAGACTAGCCAGTCAAAGATTAAATGAGAGAGAAGCACAGAGAGAAATACGTCCCCAAGAGGGTGGACAAGAAGAAGAAGGTGTAGAAGCACAGGAAAAGGAAGATGACATGGATATTGAATAAGAGAGAGAAGATTCAATCTCGATGCTAGGAAATATCGGGAGTCCAACTCAAGAGACCTCTCCAGAGGATGAGAACGAGACCCCCTAGATCAAAGAAACCCACCCCGAAGCCAGTGGCACCAACCTCGAATCACCCATACCCCAAGTGTCTTCTATACAAGTGGTAAATTCTATAATACCTTCTTATGTTATTCCTGTTCCATTACAGTCAGTTATTCAGTCACAACTGGGAAGCGCAAATACTAGGAGGATATTGGGATCCCCTGGTAGATCGCAACCATGACCGTTAGGTTTTATCTTGGTAGGAGCAATAAGATCAACAATGGTTGGTAACGCGGGAGGTTCGATTGCTAGAGACCCATAATTCTGGGGTAAGGGAGACAAGGATGTTGAGCAACATTGGTTCTTATGTGAAGCAATCTGGAGGTCCAGAGGGACTCTAGATGCGAATAAATTGGTTGAGTTCCAGACTACCTTGAGAGGTCGTTCTCTCAAATGGTACATGAAGGATATTGAGCCAGGAGTACGAAGAGTGCAAGGTCAACCGTTCACACTTGACCAGGTGTAGACAAAGTTCATAGTGGAGCAACAAGATCTATCTGAGTTGCGTGAAATTTAGCAAAGGGAAGGCAAATCGGCCTGGGAATATAGCCATAATTTTAAAGACGCTATAGGGAGGTTAGTGCATCCAATTCATGAGGAACATCAAAGATAATGGTATATCTATGGATTTCTACCTATGAAATAGATTCCGTTAACGCAACAGGGGATAGCCACTTTGACAGATTCCTTGGAACATTCAATGAAGATTGAAGGCATGGCAGGATATTCGGGGAGACTGAGAGTGACCAGACCCCCAATAGATGCAAATTTGGCACAAATACAAGGACAAATATTAGTTCTTATAGAGAATATTCAAGAATTGATGATACCCAGACCAGGACAACCGCAAGTCTGAGGTACCGGATGCTACACGGAAGGACATCTAGCGAACAAATTTCCACAGATGAGGGGAATGGGACCTCCTTAGAATCTGATGGGACCCTCACCAGGACCCACAGGAGGAGTTGCACAAGTATCCATGAATTTACCATTCCATACCCCAACCCCATATCATGATTTTCCAGGTAATCAAGCAACGTCATCAGTTGAATATTGTGATATTTTCTGAATCCATGGGCATGGGCCAAGACAATGCCCCATTATTTAAAAGCATTCAACAGTACTGAATACTGTGCATTGTGAGTTTTGCACATCTACCACACATGCTACAAATTAGTGTAGAGCATTGGATGCACTTGCGGAAAGACTGGATCAAACATCATTTAGGGTGAATGAAACCCCTTAGGGACCGGGAAGAGGTCGAGGAGGTGGAGTTGGAGGATATTTCAGAGGAGGAATAACCGGGGGAAGAGGAAAAAGTAGATGCTACAACTATGATGATCAAGGCCACATGGATAGATATTGTCCTCACCCAAGGCAACCATGGTGCTGTCACTATAGGAACAATGGGCATGCAATTGAAGACTGCCCAGAACTAATTGTGAAATGGGAATATTAGGTACACCAAAGAGGAACTAATATTATCAGTTCAGAGATAAAAAGAATCATTAAAGGAAAACTACCCAACCTTAATATCGTTACTCGAGGAGGGGAAAAGATTGGTGTAGATGCCGATAATTTACCTCGGATCCAGAAAGCAACACCTAAGGAGGACAAGTATGATCCTCTGAAACAAAAGTTATTCTTTAAAAATGAAATAGAAGTATTCTAGTGTATCCCTAGGCCTGATATGCAAGAAAAACCCCCTCAGCCTATTGTTTATCCTAAAGTTGCGCAAGTTCATGCTTCACCCCCTGCACCCCGAAACCCCATAGTCCCAAGAAGACAACCTGGACAGTCACAAAATGTAGTTAACCTTTGGTTTTAGTTATTTTCTGATATTCTTGGGAATGACCAGTTGAAAGAAAAGTTGCGCAATGCCTTATACCTAGTCCTAGGAACTGAGGAATCTTCAGAAACTAGAATAAGGACTAATCTTCCTAAGAAGAATACTCACAAAGTGTAGAGAAGGAAAATACGAATTGGAGAAGAGTTTAGATTAGCAACCCAACTACATGAGTTTGAGATTAAGGATGTTATGTTAGATCTAGGATATGATGTTAATATACTGCCTAAAAAGACTTGGGAATATTTAGGAAAACCCTAGTCGACATATTCCCCAATCCAGTTAAGAATGGCCAATCAATATTGTGTTTTTCCAATAGGAAGACTGGAGAATGTGGAAATAGATGTTGCAGGAGTGAAGAATGTAGATGATTTTGAGGTGATCGAAATCATGGGGGATAAGGACCCTTATCCTGCAATACTTGGTATTGATTGGGATTACGACAACTATGTGATGATTGATCTAAAGAGAGACACTATGACATTTGAGGCAGACATAATAAAAGTATTTCAACCCTTGGATCTGTATGTAGGCCCTTGATACATGGAGCCAATGGAAAACAATATGGAGGGAGAAGACTTGTATCATTTGTACACTGTAATAACAGGAACGAGAGAAGACTACATAAATCCTATTGTTGATGGATCAGTAAGTTGGAGGAGCATACAATCAGTAGATGAAGATTCAGATATGGCATTTGATAGTTGGCAACAAGGTTCATATGAAATATTTTCAAGAAGATGTGCAACTGTCAGAGAAACTAGATGGGTTGGAACTGAGGTCAGAGAACACCTGATATATGATGGTACCTCATAAATTGACAACTTTATAGTTAGCATGGAAGAGAAGATAACAGAGGATCAAAGAATCTCAGTTTTGGACTTAGCCCTCCAGGACACCCCTACTAGATGGTGGACTAGTCACAAAGAATTAGTTAAGAACTGGTATGATGTGAAGCAATATATCCCATATAGATTTCAAGATAAGGAGCAATTAGAATCAAATATGCTAACTAATTTCCAAGTTGTGCAATTGTTCAATGGACAGTATGATCCTAAAGCACATATAGAACAATGTGTGAGACAATAGAAAGTTGTAGAAATACCATCTCACTTATGGGTTCAAGTATTTCCCCATTTTCTAGGTTTGATTCCAAAATCTTGGTACATCCATGAGGAAACCAAAAGACATGACATTGACTGGAAAACGTTGGCATATCAATTTTGCAAGGACTTCTCGTTTACAAGTAAGTACCCTAAGATTAATATAGTCCTGCAAAGAATTAAAGAATTCCTTTTTACTGATGCTGGTGAACATAAATCAGACCTAGTGGTATGTGTAAAGCATAAAAAAGAAATTCAGTCTAACCTTCACCTAGACTCAGACAAGAGACCTATAGAATACTATAAAATTGAGAAGGATTTGGAAAACCCAGATGATTTAGAAGAATTAAGAAACTTAACCATTAAGGAAACATAAGGAAGCATAGAAATCTAGAACATTATACCCAGCCAAACCGATGGCTCTTATAATTACCGATTGAAGTTGCGTAAAGTCGATATAGGTACTATAGATCAACCTAAGATAGCTATGGTAGGATATTACTGGGATGAGAAAACTAGCCAAGAAATACATAGCATGTTGCGGGAGTATGAGGACTTGTTCCCAAAGACATTTTCAGAGCTAAAAGGGATTAAAGGAGCTATGGGAGAGATGAAAATTGAAAAAAAACTAGAATCAAAGTTTGTAAGGCATAAATCATATCACCTTAACCCAAAGTGAAAGAGAAGGTTAAGAGGGAAATAGACAAGATGTTGGAGGTTGGACTCATTTTTGTAGTGGAAGAAGCAGAATGGGTTAGACCAATAGTCATCCAGAGAAAGAAAGGTACAAAGGACATTAGGATCTGTGTAGACTACTGAAGCCTTAACTATGCCTGTGTGCATGACCCTTTCCCAACACCTTTTACTGATGAAGTGCTATGATAGGTTGCAGGGAAATAATCTTACTCATTTACAAATGGATTTTCGGGGTATCACCAAGTGAGGATTGTTGAAGAAGACAAAAGGAAGACCACATTCATAACATAATGGGGGTCATTTTCATATAATGTGATGCCATTCGGACTAAAGAATGCCCCTGCAGTTTTTTCCCGGATTGTAATAGTAGATTTCTGAGAATTTATTCACAAGTTTATAGAAGTTTATATGGATGATTGGACGATATACAATCTTCTCAAAGAACATATAGCACTACTACGTCTGATTTTTGATAGATGTAGGGAATTGCAGATATCCTTGAACCTCAGGAAGTGTATCTTCTGTGTGCCACATGGAATTGTTTTAGGCCACATAGTATGCCAAGAAAGAGTACTGGTAGACCCAGCCAAAGTTGTGGTTATTGTGAACATGCCTCCACCTACGAGCGCTAAGCAGTTTCACTGCATGCTGGGGCACACATGGTACTATCGAAGGTTTATCAGAAGATATGAAAACATTACTGCACCTCTGTAAAATATACTAAAGAAGTCAGAAGTGTTCCAGTGGACACCAGAGTGTGATAACGCATTCAACATATTAAAGGAAAAGATTAGCACAACACCTATTCTTATATTTCCAAACTGGGAAAATGAATTTCATGTGCACATAGACGCATCATATATTTCCCTGGGAGACATCTTAGCACAACCAGGAGATGGAGCCATGGATCACCCTATCTACTTTTCTAGCAGAAAGTTGTCGTAAGATGAGCACAACTATACAACTACAGAAAGGGAGGGGTTAGCTATGATTTACGCTTTGCAGAAGTTTATAAATTACTTGTTAGAGTCTCATTTTAAGTTCTTTACTGATCATTATGCGTTAAAATATCTAGTTAACAAGCCTGTTCTGGAAGGAAGAATTTGTTGATGGTTGTTACTATTTCAGGAATTTTCATTTGAGGTGATCATTAAACCTGGAATATGCAACATGGGGCCTGATCACCTGTCTAGATTAGAGTCAGGATAAAGTGGCGGATTAGTCAATGATTAGCTCCCAGATGCAGACCTATTCTGGGTTGAGGCGATACCAAAATACCTGGAAGACATAGCAGTGTTATTAAGTACAGGGGCCTACCCAGAAACATACTCCACAACTCATAAACGTCATATGGTGGTTAGAGAAGTGGACTATCAATTGATTGCGGGGCAATTGTATAATTTGGGCCTAGATAGTATCCTCAGGAGATGTGTCTTAGATCATGAAAGAAAACACATACTGTGGGAGTTCCATAGTGGAGTTTCGGGAGGCCATGTCAGAGGAAATGCCACTATGCAGAAAGTCCTCCAAGCTAGATTATGGTGGGCCACTCTCTTCAAATATGCAAAGGAATATGCTAAATCTTGCGACATCTGCCAAAGAGTGGGAAATCCACCATGATGAGATGAATTACCTCTTTATCCAGTTCGAGATCTAAAATCATTTGCGAAATGGGTGATTGACTTCGTTGGGACGATCAACCCCACAACTAAGAATTCAAAGGCCAGGAATATTATTACCACAACTAATTACATTATAGGTTGGGCTGAGGCAACAACTGTCCAGGATTTCGTGACTGATACTACTGCCAGGTTCATTTTTTAAAATATTATCACTTAGTTTGGATTTCCTAAGAGTCTAACCAATGATCAGGATGGTCATTTTGTTAGTAGTACAATAGCAAATCTTGCAACAGAGTTCTTGATCCAACATCATAAAAGTATCCCCTATCATTCGCAAGCCAATGACACATTAGAGGTGTTTAACAAGATTCTAGAGAGAGGATTAACGAAGATTTGTTACGCAAACAGGGAGGATTGGGATGATAGAGTCCCAATTTTTTTATGGGGTTATAGGACAACCACAAAGAAAATCCATAGGTATACTCCATTTCAGCTAGTCTATGAGAAAGAAGTTGTGATACCTACATTACCCCAAGTCTATACATTGCACAAATTACACACATATCAAATGATGAATCAGTTGCGCAGGGGCTTATGGAATTGTAGGAACTTGAAGAAAACATATGTTGAGTCTCAGAATTGTCGAATTTACATCCTCTTTACCTTTTTCCATTCCTCACATTCTATCACTTCATTTAACCGTTTATTATACTCTTTTCATGAATACATTTGGGTTTCACCTTATTATTTTCCACTTTATTCATTTTAGTATTAAAGGAGAATTTATGATTAAATATTGTAAATCAATATATTTTTCATATATATATCAAATCTTTGTGTGAGCTTTGTAATGTAGGGATCATTGAAGATTTCAACCAAGGAGTATTCAAAATCTTCCCAAATGTTTTCTCCAACTTTTCAAAATTTGAAGGAGATAATTCAAGATAATTTCAAGGAGGAATATCATGAGAGGATTTGTGAGAGAAAAGTGGGATAAGTATTTTGTAATTATAGAAAATTGGTTGAGAGAAAAGTGGAGAGGATTTGAAGGGATAAGTATTTTGTAATTATAGAAAATTGGTTGAGAGAAAAGTGGAATTGTAATTATGAGTTGCTTATGTTCTTTTCAAAGCGCTCATGTATAAATAGGAGGGCTCTCTCCTCATTTGAGAGGAAGAGAGAAAATAATGAAGAACATATTTATTCTTTGCTCTTGAGATAAGGAGTTGGTCATGGATTTCATCATGTTGTAATAGAGTTGATGTTTTGGATCGATTTCTCCATAATAGATTTGTTATTTTGAGTTGTTAATATAGATTTTATGTGAGCTCACATATGTTTGTCATTTGTAATTTGTTATTTATGTTATAGATGATCTTTCCTTTGTCTAATTTTATTCTTTCTCAATCAGGTTTAATTTATGCAATTTCACGCTTTCGTTTATGTCATGCAATTAAATTTCATGCTTCCTCAATCAAGTGTAATTTATGTAATTTCATGCAATTCAAGTTCAGTCGTGTGTTTCTTTTCTAATCATTAGATTAGGTTAGTTTGATTTCATACTGCATATATTGTGCTTTCACCTCGAAGATTACAAGCCCCAGGTTGACAATTTTATGTCGAATTCATTAGCATAGAAATCGCTCGACATTTTGGCGTCATTGTCGAGGAGGTGCTAAAGGGGTTAGAGCTTAAGTAGGTAGGTTGCCTTTAATTACACAACAAGGGGGAGGAGAAAATTTAAGACGAGAGGTAAGAACCTACGCATCCATTTTAATGGGTCGCTCCAAAGCCTTGTTGTTCCCTTTCCACAAGAGTGTTTACTTTTTTTTGCAAGTTTTCTTACTGTTCTTAGTTTGTTTACTTTTCTCAGTTTGTTTACTTTTCTCAGTTTGTTTACTTTCCTGCAATTTACTTTCCCACCATTGTGCTTTCTTTCCTGCACAGTGTATTCACTTTCCCATAATTTATTTTCCTGCCAGTGTGATTATTTTACTACAAGAGTGCTTTCTTTTATTTCTTTTATGAAAGTTTTATTTCCTTCATTATGAATTAGTTTATGCTTTCATATGAGTTTGCTTTTGTTTTTGTACTTGTTTATCTATGATTTTACATTACTTTTGTACTAGTATTGTTTTGTAATGTCTCGTACTACTTTATACCAATGTTTCATTTGTAGTATCCGATTTGAATACTAGTAAGATGATTTTAGAATGAATATAACCTTGGAACAACTCTCTCAGATCCTAGCAAAAGTCGGGATCTCATCTTCTCAAGAAGATGAGATCTTGACAACAATTAAAGACTTAGACACTCCTCCTGAAGAAAAAGAAGAATCGACACTCGAAGAATCAAATGAGGAACAACTATTCGAACAAGAGATCAAGGAGGAAAAACAAGAGAATGCAAGTAAGTTGAATCAGAACGGAAATCACGCATACAAAATCCTTGTTGAACGATGGTTTTAAGTGAGTATCAGGACATTTAAATGTTTTCTTCCCTATTTCTTTGTATTTCATTTAACGCAATTAATTTCGCACACTTCTATACATTTTAATTTTCAATTTTCGAAATTGCATGTGAATATATTCTTGCTCCTATTACACAAATGGTTAAATTGGAAATTTTCTTACATGTAATTAATTTATAACTTCTAATTAGCATAGAGTAGGTAGGATGTTATTTTCAGTTTTTTGTGTTAAGTTTTGAATAAGTATGCTCTCCTCCGCGCTTCGTGCGATCTCGAGGATCAAAAAGTAGGATGTCTCTGACGTTTTCAGGAAAAATAACATGTAAAATTGCTTTACTTTTCGACTTGGGATCCCCATTTGTTAAAAACTTTCATTTGAATTTTTCTTAAAATTTCCATTTTTTGTTTTATAAATTAGTGATACGAAAAAAAAAAAAACTAAAAACAATTACAATTGTGTTTTTATTTAATGTAAAATAAAAAAAAATCACGCTGAGACTATAAATCTTGTGATTGATTGAATTTTTCAAGGCCTTTGTTTCTAGATTAAAGTTTCACTTCCCACACTGAAACCTGCAAAATAATAAAACCATTAAAACATGAAGTTGTGGATTAGTCTGTCCAGTTAAAAATTAGTTTGTCACTTCAAACACCATAAATCAATAATGGGTTTGTCAATTCCCTCTGTATTTCCTGAACAAACTTCTCCATGTTATTGTAATAAAATTCCCATCAAGCCAGGTAACCTAGGAAGGAAAGAGACCACAATGAAGCGAAGGCGAGGTCCAAAAATAGATTCTGCCCGCCATAATGGTCTTCTCATTGTCCTCATTTAGGTACAGAGATAGCCTCATAATATTCTCAATCTCCATAGCATCGTGCTTATTATCGTCTTCGGTTTTTTGAATTCCCTATTCTAGCTAAGCTACCCTTCACCCTGATTCCTTTCATACAGAAAATGAGCCACAGGGGCCTCAGTGGAGATGATCCAACGTACTGCATGATGTTGTTTTTTCTATTTCTTGTGCTCTATGAGCATTAGATCTAATTTGTAGAAGTTTCTAGGGTTTGCTCCGCCCAGAGGTACTATAGGTGGAGGATTGTTACCAGTTCCTGATACCAAATGCCTAAATAAATGATTAAACCGTTATTCCTACACTCTACTGTTAGCGAAATTTGAATTGATTACATCTCTTATGTCGAGCTAATTTTTTTTTTTTTTACAACTGTTTTTTTTTTTTTACAATTGTAGGAAGGTAATGTATCTGTGCGATTTTCCTCTACATCATATCTTTGATATAAGGATATTTCATCTCATCGTGTTTGATCCATCAAGAAACACTGGGTTCTTAAGGATATTTACACACATATCTTGGCTATCATCATAGGATTCATCTCATGGTCAAGTAAATCTGTCATAAGCTTGTGAAGCCACATTACTTTGCACACTCAATGTTATATACTCTTCTTTTGTGGTACTCAAGGCCACATAGTTTTGTTTCCTGTTGCATTAGGAAACCATGAAAAATTTAACGGGAGAACATCAACCGAATGTACTCTTTCAGTCCACTGTACTTTCTTCTCAATCTGGATTGGCATATCTTGCAAACTCAAGTTCACACTGGAGGCATATCTCAGGCCATATCCAACTGTGCCTTGTATATATATCTCAATACATGTTTTGATGTTTTCTAGTGAATCTGTCTCGGTTGACTCATCACATGACTAAGCACATTCACTGTATGGTATGAATCAAGTCTGGTGTTAACCAAATACATCAATGATTCAATCAATTGTGGATCAGTATTGTCTGAATCATCATCAATATTCTTCTTTAAATCTATCATGGTGGATTTTTCATTCTGTCATACTGAACTTCTTTAATATTTTCACTACATATTTTTCTTGACTCAGGAAAATATCATTGGTCTTGTGTCATACTTCTTGTCCCAAGAAGTAGTGCATCATACTTAAATTATTCATATCGAATTCAGAAGCCAAGGAGTACTTGTATCCAACAAGGCTTTCTGAATAAGTCATTAGGGTCAGGATCTCGTCACCAATACTGTAATGATATATGTTTGGATCATAAACACTCTTTATGAAATCCAAAATCATCAAGAATATATCTATCTGATATAGTTTCCAACTCATGGATGATAGTATGGATGGAATTGTATCAGGTTCACTGGATCAAGTGTCTCATCATAGACAACTCCCTCTGTTTGTGAGAAACCTCTAGCTAGTATGTTTCTCTGCCTCTTGAGAAGTGAGTCTAGGTAGACCTATTATGTATTACTACAATATCTATGAACATATCAACTGAAGAAACTGGATCAACTATAATAATGTTTGTCTCCCTTTGAACTGTGAAGGGGGAGAAGATACTTGTCTTACTGTCAATCTCTATCTGAGATTCTCTAGGTTTGTTTGAATGGTTATCTCTTCTTTAAGGACAACATCTATGATTGTATCGCATAATAATAAATCAAATATGGTTTGGACTCCCATACCAAGTATAATGGTCCAAGTCTTTGAGGGCTCCCATACTAGGGATTTGTTCAAAAATGAAATCAACTATAAAATTTGAAATCATTTGATTTACCTTATTTGTAGTCATGCTTTAGTTTTAGAGGAAGTAATTTTCCTCTCTCTTTTCTTCATTCTTTTGAGGTGGGTCTGGATTAATGTCAGTGGTGGAATCATATTGACTTCCCTTCTTGCCGGTTGGACAATTTCTTGCAAAGTGTCCATAACTGTCACATCTGAAGCACTGAATTTCTGAAACAACACTTCTTTGATAACTTGGATTTGATGAAGACTTTTCACCTTTAAATGTTTTCTTGAAATTTCTTTTGAATTTTCCTCCCTTCTTTGTATGAAGAGCAAAAGCATGATTTTCTTTTGAGGAATCTTCCACTCCTCTATTTCTAAGTCTAAGTTCTTCTTGAGTGCAATCTATCCATAGACGATCAAAGGTTGATATATATCCTCTTCCACTGATACTATGAATGAAAGGCTCCCACAATTTTGGAAGATTCTGGAGAGTGGTTAAGACAAGTTCTCTATCAGACATAATTTCTCCAATGGTCTCTAGTTGTTATTTAATCTCTGATAGCTTCATAAAGAAGATGGAAATTTTGCCACCCTTCGTCATCTTGGTACTTTGAAGTTGGCTCTTTAAGGTAAGAGATCTAACGGTGTTTTCACTTTCAAACATTCCTTTTAAAGCTTCATCCATATCATAGGCTATCTTCAGATTGGCAATACGAGGCAAGAGGTGATCTCTTACCGAGTAGATGATTAATTTTCTTTCTTTGACATCTTCTTCCTTTCTTATCTTCTTCACTATATATGTAGTTGTGGTTGGTAGGGTTTTAGTTGTCACATACAAGAGGTCATCTTCTTCAAGAGTGACTAGAATCCTTGATTTCTAGGAGCTAAAATTGCTTGCTCCATCAAGTCTATCTTCTACTAATGTTGTGTTCTTCATTTGATTGGTTTCTTCAATTTCTCACCAACTAGATTTTGAAAATCTAATGATTAGGTTGAATTAGTAACCTTGGATTATTTTGGACTTATGACTTCCAACAATCAATTTGATAGTGTCACAGAGATGCTTGCTGATTTAGGAGAACGTTTCTTCAGAAATCTAGAAATAATAATATGCAGGAAATTTCGGCACCCTAGAAACTCTAGGGCCAAAAGTCAAAATTTCTCAAAATTTCGTTTTGAGAGCCTCTGTAGATGCACTGGAAGAGGTCATACTCTTCTATGCCAAAAGTGGCCCCAACTTCCAAGTGTTAAGGGTTGAATCACCACTTAAAGGAGGGTTGTACGAAATTTTCTAGAAACCCTAGAAGGGTCATACAGTTCTACAAAAGGTGAGATGAGACTTGGTGGATACTTGTGAAATGGGTTCTTTCAAGACCTATGCTCTGATCCCATGTTTAGTTTTTAATAAGTTAGGTTAAGCATGAATTTCCTTCCATTTTATCATTTAACCATAACCATAAATGTTTCAACAACCAAGATCACAAGAAGAAGCAACATGCACAAGAACACAAGATGTATCCTAGGAAACCCTTCTCAACAAGGGAAGAAAACCCAGCCAAGTCCTTTTCTATATTATGTTGATACTGAGAGGGGGGTGAATCAGTATCAAGTACAATTTAAAAACCTTTTTCAACTTATACTTAAACCATTCAATTATATCCAATGAGCAATGAACAATAGTATAAGAGTTACACCAATACACCAAAATACACCATGCACAATATATGAGAAATAATCAATAGTTTTTGTTCAAGGGAAGTAATGACTTCCAAAGGTAGCTACAGCTTCCAAATGTAAAGGGAGGGATAAAACTCCAAGAGGAAGATACAATCCTACAATATAAAGAGATATTTGAACTCTCTATCCTTGCCCCTTCCTTCCACCCAACAATATATGAGAGATAATAAAACATTACATTAAATCATCACCATCAACCAATCATCACATAGAATTTGATAATGCTTTCTGAGACTTCTTCAATTTCTGCAATTTTTCAATTCTTGGAGTACTATGATCCTGTAGATAATGTTACTCAATGTATTCTTTGAAACTCCTCTAATTTTCACTCCTTGCATCCTCCCCAAAAAGAGGTTATAGAAAGAATGGTAGACTTTATTCAATTCTGGTCTGTTCAGAAGACCCAACTTATACAGCATGCCCCGCGCTCAATATTTAACATCTGATTCTGAACCTCGCACACAAGAAACTAAAGTCTGTACTATTTCTAATGGAAGTGGTACCACTACATTTGGAGTCTGTATGAAAAAGTTATGACTGTTTTACCCGGAACACCTGTTTATTGACTAGTTTCAGGACTGGTCACAAACCCTATATTCCACAGAGTGTATCTCCATAATTATAGAGATTTAGGAGCTGAAATTTTTACCAGAGGTAAATTGATATGTCTTCTCAATACCATAGCGATTTCACCATCTGAATCGTTCTAGAAAAAAAGTTATAGCAAAAATGGTAAGATGACCTGAAAATAACATACCTTAGAACACATCACCAAAAGACTTCATCCTCCCTTGAAATCTGG
>ML784331.1:494330-506164 GCA_009831015.1 Picea engelmannii | reverse complement strand
TGAGATTTTGGGTAGAAGGTAAAAGGTTAAATCTGAAGGGTCATGATCTGCGTATAGGCTTAGAACCCTAGCTTATTAGTCCGTAGGGTAGAAATACCCAACAACACATACACTAGGGGCACATCCATAGGGATGTCCATATATATGGTTCACTTCATTACACAGGAGAACCAGATCTTCACACGTTCACCTGTGCTCGTCCACATGCACGTACACTCTACAAATCTTCTTTCCCACTGCCTCTCATAGGAGAATCATATGGATTTTTCTCGTCAACTCTACTGCTCAGAGGAGGCTAATACATCATCCTCATTTTTGTTCACATGACAATGCACCCACCACTTTGGGATTTCATACATTCACCTTGTGCTCAGCCACATGCACGTCTAACTCAACAAATCACCTTTCCCACTGGATAATCATATGGAGTTATTCTCAACTCTCTGAATGGAGGAGGTCATCTCTACGTTCCAGCTCTGTCTCAGGCAGGAACCATGTACCCTTCTTCAGGGGCTTTTTCTCAAGTTTGCAATCTGAGAGAAAGACTCACATAGATGCAATGATCCACATCTAATAGGTTGTTAAGCTAGAGAATGTCTCACATAGCTGAAATCATCAACAAGACTAACCATGCAACCAGATCAGTTGGGGGGCCGGGGGATTTTCATCCTCTTTATTGTTAAAAAATATAATCATGCAAATCCAAAATTGAGAAGAAAAGTTTTTATGGAAGGTTGCATGAGGACATTAAACAAGTTTAGTTGGGGGGTATGTTGAGTCTCAAAATTGTTGCATTTTCATCCTCTTTTTCTTTCGCCATTCCTCACATTTTATCACTTCATTTAACCGTTCATTATACTCTTTTCATGAATACATTTGGGTTTCACCTTATTATTTTCCGCTTTATTCATTTTAGTATTAAAAGAGAATTTATGATTAAATATTATAAATAAATATATTTTTCATATAAATCTCAAAAATTTGTGTGAGATTTGTAATGTAGGGATATTTGAAGCTTTCAACTAAGGAGTATTCAAAAGATTCCTGAATGTTTTCTCCATCTTTTCAAAATTTGGAGATAATTCAAGCTAATTTCAAGGAGGAATATCATGAGAGGATTTGTGACAGAAAAGTGGGATAAGTATTTTGTTATTATATAAAATTGGTTGAGAGAAAAGTGGAGAGGATTTGAAGGGATAAGTATTTTGTAATTATAGAAAATTGGTTGAGAGAAAAGTGGAATTGGTTGAGAGAAAAGTGGAATTGTAATCATGAGTGTCTTATCTTCTTTTCAAAGTACTCATGTATAAATAAGAGGTCTCTCTCCTCATTTGAGAAGAGGAGAGGAAGACAGAAAGTAAATAAGAACATAGTTAGTCTTTTCTCTTGAGATAATGAGTTAGTCATGGATTTCATCATGTCGTAATAGAGTTGATGTTTTAGATCGATTTCTCCATAATAGATTTGTTATTTTGAGTTGTTAATATATATTTTATGTGAGCTCACATATGTTTGTCATTTGTTATTTGTTATTTATGTTATAGATGATCTTTCTTTTGGCTAATTTCATTCTTTCTCAATCAGGTTTAATTTATGCAATTTCACGCTTTCGTTTATGTCGTGCAATTCAATTTCATGCTTCCTCAATCATGTGTAATTTATGCAATTTCATGCTTTCATTTATTCATGCAATTCAAGTTCAGTCGTGTGTTTCTTTTCCAATCATTAGATTAGGTTAGCTTTCTTTCATCCTGCATATATTGTGCTTGCACCTCGAATCTTACGAGCCCCGAATTGACAATTTTATGTCGAATTCATTAGCATAGAAATCGCTCGACCCCAGTTTTTTAGTAGACTTTCATCAATCAATTGAGAAAGAAAGGAATAAATCTTGGCATGACAGACACATTAAGGCTAAAACATTTGTGCAAGGAGATAAGGTCCTACTTTATGACAGTCAATACAAGAAACATCCAGGAAAGTTGTGCATGCATTAGTTGGGACCATTTATAGTTGCGGAGATCCGACCTTCGAGAGGAGTCAAACTCGCACAATTGGATGACATAATTCGTCCAGGATGGGTGAATAACACACGACTGAAACCCTATATGTCTCGGAATTGAGCCAAAGGATTGTTGCTCTAGTCCAAAGGAGCATGTATAGTATCTAGATTTGATTTTTTTGAAATTTCTATGAATTCAGTTAATAAAGTTGAAGAGTGGATTGTTGCGCCATGACATATAGTTCATTTTTCCGTCTAAGTGTGTTTTGATGCAAAAATTCTTACTCAACAATGCAGGATCAGAGGATCCACGAATCTATTAATGAAAGTCATTAATGTGATGGGGACCCCTTTGTGGTCGGAGGGAGAGTGAATCTGGACGCAATCATAGTCCATGTGCCACACGAACCCAGTCCATTCATAGCCTTTATTACCACTATAGTAACCCATCTGAATTCTATTACACCATAAAGCCATGATACGTGAAGATTCCATCGGTATTCGTGCCAGGATTCTCATCTGTTAAACGATAAGGTCTGGAATCAACCACGTCCTTGACCAAGTTGCTCAGTAAATGCCAAGATCACCCTATAGATTTACCCCATTAACCAGTCCCATAGAAAAATTAGCTCCAAGTTGTGTCTATAGGGTTAATGATGAATAGCCTTAGCAGTTATTACAGATATTGCTAGCTAAGCTCGAGTATAAGGTTCTGGGAACTCAGTGTAATACACATTGTTTCCCACAGAGAACTTAGTTCCTTTCGAATTCTGAATTGTGCTCAATACTATGCAATACCTTGGCCCTCCATCACGATCCCCAATCCCACTTAGCCTGTTGAACTACGCTGACATTTCAAGATCACCATGTTGAGAGCTACAGGGAGTAGAAGTGTCATTTCTAAGTATGTAGTGTTGGACAAGCCCTGTGACCCCCAGGACGTGATCATGGGTGATCTCAAAGGGAAGGTCGAGCAAGTCAAACTCCTCGACCTCGACTTGACAGACCAGGTTATGTTCCTGCAAATGAACATCGATGTATTCAGGAGTGTCGCTCTGAACGAGTTGGGAGGAATATAGTTCATGCCAAATCTGGAATTCGTCAACCGTTTTAACTCCACTATTATTAATCTCAGGGATTTTCCATTTTTTGGCACTACTGGGAAAGTTGTGAGATGTACCAAGTTTCTCATTAGCAAGGTACATGAAAGAAGCCTGTGGTTGGATAGAAGATACCCAATTCATGGAGAGGAAATCCATCAACTTACTGGATTATCGATCGAAGGCGAGGATATATCCAAACTTTTTCACAGTCCCAGCAAGCATGGGAAGAAAAAGGGGGAACCCAGTTTATATGAGAGATTCCACATGCAGAGGGGGGGGCGCACAACCAAGATTGACCTCATTCTACCCGAGATAGTCAGGACTGCTTGCTACGTAATTGCTAGCAAGGTGATGTGGTCTTATTACAAATGAGAATGTACACTAGATGCCTTATCGGTGGCACATTTTTGCACCAACGACGTTGTATTCAACTGGTGCCCAAGGAAGCATAGGAGAAGGGTGGCACTTTCACCTACGACTAATTTTTGGTTGTGTTCGCCATGTTGAAGTGGACGCCACCTATAGGAAGACCGTTATCGCCAACAGATAAGGGGCGATTAGAAAATATGTTTGAACCTTGGAACTCAAGGTCAGGCTCGGAGAACATTGCTTTCAACAACAAAACATTCTCAAAATGGTACAACATGTTGCGAGATGAAACTCAGAGGTTGTGCATTCCACAGGAATTTCTCAACCTCAACACATAGAACATTTCATTCAACATGAACCGCCACCATACATTCGTATGAACAAGGCATGAAAGGTGGGAAGAATTCAACACTTGGATGCTTCCCTTTTACCTAGATGAGGAGGCCTTCGACAAGGAGACAATGTCATGGCTCAGAGTAAAACGCAACCCACGAAAGTCAGGGATGCACTACCTTCTTCCGACATAACTGTTGAAGAAAAGGGGTCAGGAAGTATGGGTAGGACCAACCTTGGGCCTGGAGGAATAGAAGAAAGAATCCCTAGTGTAGATAGATTCAGAGGAGGAGGAAGAGACGTAGCCACTAGAGCGCAAGAAGAGAACATTGACGATGTTCCCACAACTTCCATAGAAATCCATGTTGATAGGTAAGGATTTCAATTAAATCCTTAGCACTGCCTTCATAGGAGACCCATTGGGAAAGAAACCTAGGACGAGGATCTCCCTAGTAAAGGTTTTGAACCCCCAACCAATATCATTCACCATTCCTCACACTCGATCAACGACTCGAGCAACCCACATTATCGATATCTAGAATGGCCTTGAGCCTGACACCACTCCATCCACCACCATCATCATTGAACAACTCCCATCACCCACACAACCCCAGTCACCACCTCTTGAAATCGCCATTTCGTCCCAAACCATCGACCTAGAGCCCATGCAGTTGGACCCCCTCGAGATACTCGAGAAGAGACCAGAAATCACTGGTCCAAACCCCAAGATATCTGAGTAGAGGCCATAACTCACAGGTCCAAACTTAGAATCCCAGAGCCAACAAATTTTCCCTTTTGTGCCAATTCAGGACACTTCATCTTCAATGGAGATGCAAATGGTATCAAAGATGCAAATCCTAAGTCCTTAGTGCACCCCGTCAACGACCAAGGTTGAGAGTGCTATCGAAAAGAGTACAACTCCAGAAGTTGAGGTCCACAAAGAGGCAAAGATACTAGAGGTTCAGTAGGAACCTGATACAGCATCAGGATAGAGTGCAACATCATTGCAACAACAAATGTAGTTAGTACTCCAAAACCCACAACAGTGCGTAGAGTTGATGCAACTCTGCCTGGTCAGAACATAAGTACTACCTTTATTTCCATCAACACTAATATTGAGGCTTGCATCAGGACCATCTACAGGATAAGAGGAGGTGGAGACACCTTTAGAGCATTCAACGACCAGTGGACTCCCACTGCAGGTCCGAGTACCTAGGGAGGCCACGCCTTATTCTGCTGACCTTGCACAGTGGCCAACAACATAGTTAGTCAGGATTATCATAACCTCAACTGATCAACTAGAGTAGAGGCTCCAACAAGATGAAAGGGATGCAGAGTTTGTTTTGAAAGGGAGGAAGCACTCCTTTCCCAACCATGTAAGACACAAGAACAATATGCCAAGGTCCAGGCGGAGCCGAAACTGGAAGGAGTCTAGGAGAAGCTTGTCGAAGACTGGCCAGAGATAAGGAAGAAAACACCACAACTGTCGAAATCCAGTGTCGCCGGAGAGCCTGAGCATAATATCGAGCTTCTCTAGGGAGAATGGTAACACCTGGCCATTCATGCAGATAACTTGGAAGCACAGTTGTGGAAGATCCAACGGGAAGCAAAAAAGAAACCTAGGAAGCTGCAAGAGAATATGGAGAAAGTAGTGCTGGAAGGAAATAATTCCAGAGCATCACTGCACAAACGCACAACCGAATGCACGAGGATCTTTCGTGAAGTCAATGATTGGATGGGAATCATTGCAAGGAGAAACCAAACTCTGGAGGATATGCATGCAAGAATACAATCACTCAACAAAGAATTTACGATCACCTTGGATACGTTGGAGCAGCAGGAGAAATTCGATCAGATACAACAGGTAGACAACAAGTTGAATGCTATGTTTGAAGCGCAAGCAATAGGAAGGAGCTGTGCAAATTTCGACCTATCTTCGAGACAACATACATGCAGATGCATCAGGTAGATGCTACATTTGATTCTGAATGGAACTCCCTGGTTGCATCCAAGCCTAAAGGATGCATTGCAGATGTGACACAACAATTCATAGCTGAATCCTCACTCCTTGCCAGGAAGTAGAAAGACAAATTGTGGGTTTTCAGGAAGTCAGGAAGAGGGCCTTAGAGTTGGTCCTAGAGTTGGGCCCTTCATTTGAAGAGGTGGAAAAGGAAAAAGCGCAAGAAAAAGATGAAAGCAAAGTGGAGATGGAGGACAAAGGAAAGAAACAGGCACTCTTAGAAGCCACAAAAGATCCAAGGACTTGACTCGAGGGCGAGTCAAGGATTATGGTCAGAGCTTATTGGACCCTTCATTTTTGGTTAGAAGTTGTGCAAGGAGGACTACAATCCCAATTTTGATCAAGCACAAGTTGATCAAGCCACAAAGAAGATGGACAGTGGAGCAAGCAAAGAAACAGAAAACAATTGCAAAAAGGGACAACGCAACGCCAACAAGGCAAAGGAATTTATAACAAAACAAGAACAAGAATGCATACGGAGTCTAAATCCAGAATATCCCACTCAGCCTATAGGTATGAGATGCGCATGATTGTAAAAGGGTTGGGTGTTGGGTTTTGTCACAGAGAGGGTAGAAGGCATAGACAAAGTATTATTCTACTCCATGTAGGTTTTGTGATTGTACTTGTATACATTGGGGGAAAAGGGTAGATAGAAATCTGAGGCATGATTCCAGATCCAAAATCTTGTAACAGAGTAATGATTTGTATCTATGAGATAGTATATGAGAAGCTCTTTTGATAATATATATATATATATATATATATATATATATATATATAAGGACCTAAAATTTTAAAATATACTGTGTCATTCTATGTTTATGATTATGAATCGTCTCTGTACTTTACTTATTTATGTCTGATAAGAACAATGCACTGTCTCTATTTACAAATTCTATCGCAACTTTATTGTCTTTATTTCCAATTATGAATGAGTTCATATCCATTCCTTGATTAGTTCTTCTTGCGCAAGGTCATGGTGAACTTTGAATATTCTGGAAACCCTCCTAAGTATTCTCCTTTCCCTTCCCTGTCTTCTTGGTTGCACTTCAGGTGAGAATTATTCTCTTCGGAGGGCATGAAAATGCCAACACTCTAGACTACTCAGTGCCTTTTGTTGGTAACCTAAGAAGGACCCTGGTTTGATCAATTCCGCGCCAACAAATTATTGTAGAATTCTTCAAAGCATATTCATATGAAGGCCATGCTTAAAGCTAATCCATAGGGGGACCATTTTTGAGATTCCTTCAAATACACCCATCACTTCTAGAGGCTTCTAGACTTCTTCTAGGGTTGACATCAATGAAAATTTGTTTTCTAGCAATATTGTTACGAGGACAATCTCTCTATGGCATGGGGTAAACCACAAAAAAAATAAATGACTGGAGAAATCAACTCTAATCTCGAGTATGATATATAATAAAATATGCTAACAAGACAAGATAAAGATCCTACCTCGTCCAGACGTTCGATGAAGTCCACCGTTGAGCACTTGACTCAAAGAAATACACCTGCACATGTCCTCAACAACCAAGAAACACAAGCATATGGTGATTATATATAAATTTAGCACATTCAATAGCATAATCCATTAATATTCATAACAAATATTCCCATGGAATAGAAATTCAGATATTTTCAAGACATTAATTGGATGAGAAAAGAGTATTTCTATTAAAATGTAATCAACAAAAGTGTGTGAATTACAAACTTTCGTGACGACACGGTTCAGGACTGAGAAACTAAGTCCCTTCGATTCGGGCCTCCACCACTTTAATCCTCCACCAAAGGAAATCTCATATAAGAGAGACAATGAGGTTCTCAATCAAGTAGGGAATAGATTGAGGGCTGAACAATGTGTTCAGACTTAAAAGGGTAAAGGGATGCAGATTCAATATGAAGTGAATAATTTCTCCAGAGTAACTTTTCTCTCAAAGTTGAATTCTTCTCCTCTTTTCCACAGCTTGTATATGTTTCTAGATTTCCTGAGTTGTTGCTAGATTTCATGGAACTGAAGGTCCGAGTCAGAACGTTTCTAGTATAAGGAAGGTTAAGGATCATGGATCTCGTGACGTGACATGGAAACCTGGCACCATTTTTTAATTTTGGGTACAAACCCGATGTACGCGGGTTGTAATGGTGTGACCTGCATATACACATGTTGTATAATAGTTAGGGTGCATATGTGTAGAAAAATAGTATTTTTAGCTCTGGGCACTGAAAAAAAGGGACTTCAAGTCTGCATAGGGAAATGGAAAAAGGCCTTCCGAGAAAATTTGCATAGGGTGAGGAAAATCTTTCTATGACAGATGCCCCCTAATGTGTGAGGTCCGAGGAGTATCTGCAATGGATGAAATACATTATAATACCTAGAAGTGGAGTAATGGAGACCCAACTGGACAAACTAGTTTCTCATGAGAATATTACAATCTGTACTGTATTTGCGCACATGGCTGCCAATTTGAATTACACTGCAGATCCATGTGAAAATATACCAAACAGTTGTTCATGTCCATGGATAGAAAATAAAAAGGTGGCTACATGCCAAAGGTTTTCATAGTCATGCACAAGGCCTAGTAAAACCACTCTCAAAATCAATCTGAAGATATCTGTATACAATGAAGTACAATCTGATCTCCCATGATCACTGAAGTCACATAGGTATTGGTCCAATGAAATCTAGCAACAGCTCAGGAAAGCTGCAACTATGAATTGATGTCTTCAATTCTTCTACACGATCCGACAAAGGCACAATTCTACATCATGTGAATAAAGGAGTTGAGGTTGAACACAATTAGACTTCGTTTGATTACCGATCATTAAGGTATAACGTTAACAAATGCGAGACATCCTACGATAATTAAAGTAGGTATCAAGGCACCGAGTACATTCTTACAAGTGTGAATGAAGGTGTCGAGCTTGAACACTTAAAGAATCCATTGATCAATAGACATTGATGTATTCCCAACTGTCGATGGTGAGAGAACCTGCCACTAATGACTACAAGACTCTAGGTACTCATAAGACTCTAGGCGTCGTTTCTAGAATAGATGGGTTGAAGTCGATGGATGAAGACCCGCTGAAAGGAGAGCATTGAGGCATCTCTCATCATTCAACATGAAGTACAAAACAAGAGCTTGATTATTTGGAGGAAATCAAATGAAGAACATGTTCATGAACCAATGACCCTGTGCATCTTTCGCATGTGCTAGATGCAAGAGGTACATCAAAAAGACCCTATAACTAGCATACAATAAGGAAAACTACTAACAAGGTGAGGAAACCACCAATAAGGCTAATGGAATCCAAGAAATTACATGAATCCCAATGTGTGAATATATTTCTTGTCGTAGAACACAAGGGAAACCCCCCAATCACTGACCAATAATGAAATGTCGATTGTTGGGTTCAAGGTTACCTACCAATGATGAAAGTAGGACCAGGGTGCACAATAAGACTACAACTTCATGTAACTCTAAGGGTATGGCCGACATGCAAAGTCAAGAGTTCTGAGGAATGATCGACACAGGCTCATAGAAATCCTTTGAACAAGAGAATGAAACATATGGAATACTTTAGTAGCATAGACTCAATGATGAAACTTTGTGATGCAGGAGGCACCAATCAAAATCTCTATAGGGACTGGAAGAGTAACCAGTCGGGGGAGTAAACTATAAGTATCTAGATCAACTTCCTAAGGTCATGCAGAACCCAAAATTTTGATGACAAGTGGATTCAAAAGTTTGTTCTCTGATCAAAGGCGGCATGACTGCTTCCAATATAAGATAATATTCTTTTGCTGCCCGTACTTTTTTGTTTTTTCACAATCAAATGAATTCGATGATATAGAGGAGGAAATGAGTGTCACAAGTAAGAAACTAGTTCCAACAATGGAACACATATGCTCAATGCAAAGAGGTGCATGCAGAATATAGACACTCAGGGGAATGTTTCCTCTTGGTGTATAGGGTGTCAAGCTTCAAAGGATATAAACAAGGGTCTGCTTGGTTGATGATGAAAACTGCTAAGGTGATAGGCTTATAATTCGAAAGAGAGAACCAACAATAGGCTCAATACTGCAAGCAAGATAATGAGATGAAATTACAAATTAACGCAAAAAAAATTCATTTTTTGTGAATTTAGTCTACTTGGTTTGAAAAGGGGTAAACTTACATCAAATAGACTTCCTTTCAAATCCAATTTACGAGTGTGAAAGAGACAAGTTTACTCGACAAGCTTTTCTCTTTTTGAGAGAGTCGAAAAAGAGCTTAAAATAGACTTGTTGTGAGTTTTCTAAGCGACATGTCATGGGGCGGGTGGGGGGGCAGGGCTCCCGTGCAGGACTTTTGTCGAAATTCAGCAACTCGCAGATAGCTGACACAAGCTTGGGGAATCCCAAATATTTCCAATTCGAGGAGGATAAAATACTTGAAGAGGTTACCTTATCCACAATATATTGAAGAATTCCCCTGATCTGGAAGGGTGTAGGAGAAGGAATTCGAGGCTCTACAAGATCATTCCAATCAAAGGAAACCACCCTAGGACTTGGAGGGAGCATGCTCGGAGAGATTAGAATGCTCCCTTGAACATAAGGTACAGGACTAGAAATGCTAAGGACATGGTCGAAGGACACATCACCCTCAAAACAAGAGTGGGATTGACCAAAGATTGCATCGGCAATGTCACTTCCTTAGGATTGTCACTCTCCAAGAGAAGAGTGGGATCGACCAAATATTGCATCGACATGACCACTGGTTGAACAGGATGCGAGACAACAAGGTCAAGAAATGCATCCCCCTAAAAAGAAGAGTGGTGTCAGTCAAATATTGCATCGACATGACCTCTATATCAACCAAAGAAGGTTGGGAAACCAAATATGACTCAGAACCCGAAGGGCCCCCAATAAAGGACCATGCTTCTTGTACTACAACAGTAGTAGGGCACAAACGAGTAAGGTGATCTCCTTTGCAAAGCCTACAAAGGAACTTGGGATTACGTATTACAAGTATAGGCTTCTCAATCGTATGAATGCCCCCATCATGACTTGCAGTGGATGGTGACATGCTCCCAACATGACTTACAGAGGCTAATAGAAATTATCCAACATGACTTGCAGAGGTTGGTGATGAATTACCAACATGACTAGCAGAGGTTGGTGGCGAACCTTCAACATGACTAGTAGAGGTTGGTGATGAACCTTCAACATGAATAGTAGAGGTTGATGATGAATCCCCAACATGAATAACAAAGGTTGGTGATGAATCCACGACATGACTAGCAAAGGTTGGTGATGTATGTGTAGTGTGAGAAGTAGTGACTAGATTTATGCCCCCAGGATGACTTGCAGCGGGTGGTTGCTATTATTCGACATGAATTGCAAAGGTTTTCGACCAATCTCCAACATGACTAGAAGATGTTGGTTATATAATTCCAGTATGACTTGCAGTGACTAGACTAGCGACGATTGGTTGCGACATTTGATACCAAGGTCTCGAGAAAGGCTGGTTTTGAGAAATTGCAATCCAGAAAGGATTCTAGTATACACCCTATGTCTTCCTAGCAGGGTAGTATCCTCCTCCCAATTGATCCATAGAGGTTTGTAAAGGCATCATCACCGAAGAAGATGTTTGCGAAGAGAAAAAGGTGTGACACGAGTTACTCAGGTGAGTATATATATATCCCCCATACGAAGGGATTTCGTGAAGGGGGTAGACCGTACCATAAAACTGACTCCCTCTGTATGAAATAATAGAGGATAGATGGAGGTATTTCATGTGGAAAGTGTTCGTAGGAACTGGCAAAGTGGACAAAGGATATATGGATGGGGTAAAATAAGTAGAATAACCACCCATTCGAGCACTTTCTCTTTGTTTGCACTCTTTTCGTCGTTTGATGAGCAAAAAGTGAGTGCTTACATGCCTAGTTGGGCTCTGCTAGTCATGACAGCTGTATGGTAAAAGGTTAGAAAGAAAACAACAAAGCTATTAACAAGAATTAAACAAAAACT
>ML784331.1:449845-483067 GCA_009831015.1 Picea engelmannii | reverse complement strand
AGGGCACAATTAGGTCTTTGACCAGCCTCCCCACGCAGATTGAGCTCGGATTTGGTGTCAAATCGACTTGGGAGCCGATCCATTAGTGGTTGGGAGGCCGACCAGTTTCATAAATGCGCCGTTTGGCAAGCGCGCGGGTTTTTCACCCCATAGCCGCGCATATGCGCCCTAGGTACAAAGATGTTGCGCGCGCGCGCGCGCCCAGTGGGTGCAACGCGCCTTGTAATTTTTTGGCCATTTTGTATAGTTTTGACCTTTTTGCTGTGCTGTGGAATTAATCCTTGTGCTATGAATGACTCTTTTTCTGTGCTGACGATGCGGAGTTCTTGTCGCCCTGTGCGGACGAAATTTCAGTGATAACACTCTTGGAAAAGTGAAGCTAGGATTGGATCCGTAAGAAGGGATATTCCAACCTCCCACTATGAGAGTCGGTTGAGGGATATGACTCCCATCAAACGAAGATGTATAAAAAGGAGTCATCATGCCCCCAGATCCAAAAATAGGATTCATATAAGCAGGCGAGGGAGAGGATGGAAAGGGTGAAGGAACGTTTGGCATATCAAGAGGAAGATGATTAGATACCCAAGGTATTAACTGCGTATCATAATTTTGTATAACAGTATGAAATATGGACGAATTCGTCCCCATGAAATGAATGAATGCCATGGGGGAGGTAGCGCCAAATGAGGGAGTCAAAGGGACTCCACTATCCATAATAATGAATACTCACTGTGCAATAAAAAATCCTAAGGTCAACTAATGATCAAAGAGCACACCAAAATAAACAAAAGTTCGATATGCACACAAATAGCAGAAAGAGGCTGAAAGGGGCCTCCCTCCCTAAAGTAGGTATGCCTTGCACAAGAGGGGCTTGAGACTCCCTGCAAAATATTAGAGGTATCATAATGAGTTATAAGGGCCCTCGTGGGATTAACAACCAGTCGATCAGATCCCCCCGGAGAGGTAATCCTCCATAAAGTTTGAGTGTTGTTTGACCCTTATCTGACCTAGGGTACCTGCAAAATAACCCCTGCAAGTAACCTATGGGGCACCTATGTCAAGAAACTAAGAAACTATGATATAACTGATGCACTGGAGAACAGTCGTAAGTCAGGTCTACTGTATGGGCAGGGTAGAAAATCCTGAAACCTCGAAAGGACCTCCTATCACAGAGGTAAAGGTAATAGTAAGATCCCCATATATGAATAGGTCCCCAGAAATATATCAGACGCTAAGAAGGTATTGGGGGGATATCCCCTCAACCAACTTCACGTGACCTCGTGCTTAAGTACGATGTAAGCAGAGCCTCATGATGTCACCAATTATACATTGGATTTCACCACTGCCTTAGTCAGACACATATGTTGATTTAATATCCTTACAAAATCCGATTCCAAGGCTTTAAATCCTAAGCTAGTTTGTGCACCCTAGAAAATAAAATCATTTCTAATCAATTTTAAATTATCACCATTGCTTTTAGTGGCCTTGCTTACTCAAAAAGGTGTTGTAGTGAAACTGATGATGTTATGACTCAACAAGTAAAATAAATGAATATGAATAAAATGCAAATTTCTAACTTCAATTCCCAATAAATGATAATCTTTTCAAAATGCAATTTTCAATTTAATTGTGCAATTCAAAATAAGATGCAATCTTTCTGTACATGTACTAATATCAATGATAAGAACCCAAAAGATAAAATGCCAACAATGAAAAATGTTTAATATTTTTGTATTTTCAATATAAAAGAATGAAAATGCAGGGAATGAACAACAACTTGATATAAAGATTCTATTGAATGCAATTAGAGACAAACCAAGTAGGATATCAGGAAGCAAACAACTAGCCCAAGATGCAAGGACAATCAATGAAAATGATGATGAGAAAGGCACCGCTCGAAAATTCAACCAAAGAAAGGTTTCCTATCACTTTGCAGGAACTTAACAATCATAACATAGACCTAAGAAGACTTAACAACCATAAAAAATTACCCAAAAAGCATGAAACTCAAAAACCAAGCACACAAGAATGATGTACACGACAATTTAGGATAAAAGTGCGTATATATGCCTCTTGCAGAAGGACAACACATGTATGTACGCGATTGTCAGGAAACAATCTGTGTATATTTATTAAAACACTGCCAGGTTAAGGATAAGGATAAGGCTAAGAAACTCATACTCAAAATGAACATAGGTTGTCAAGAAATCATACGATAAGAAACTCAATATAAATGAGAGAAACCAAAGGAGAAAAACACTCCAAACCTCGAAAATAAGATTATATCCCCAGTATGGTCGCCAATTCTGTTACGAGGAAAATCTCTCTATGGCATGGGGAAAACCACAACAGACGAAAATCACTACAGAAATCAACTCTAATATCAAGTATGATATATAAGAAAATATTCTAACAAGACAAGATAAAGAGCCTACCTCATCCAGATGTTCGATGAAGTCCATCATTGAGCACTTGAATCAAAACAATACACCTACAACTTGTCCTCAACAACCAAGAAACACAAGCATATGATGATAATATATACATTTAGCACATTAAATAGCATAATCCATTAATATTCATAACAAATATGCCCATGAAATAACAATTGAAATATTTTCAAGACATTAATTGGATGAGAAAAGAGTATTTCTATTAAAATGTAATCATAAGAAGTGTATGAATTACAAAATTCCATGTCGACACATTTCAAAACCGAGAAACCAAGTCCCTTATAGTTGGGCCTCCACCACTTAAATCCTCCACCAAAGGAAATCTCATATAAGAGAGACAATGAGGTTCTCAATCAAGTAGGGAAGATCTTGGGGGTTGAACAATGTGTTCGGACTTAAAAGGATAAAGGGATGCAGACTCAATATGAAGTGAATAATTTATCCATAGTAACTTTTCTCTCAAAGTTGAATTCTTCTCCTCCTTTCCACAACTTGGATATGGCCCATTTATAGCCTTCAAATGGAACTAAAGGGCTGAGTTAGAATGTTTCCAGTATATGGAAGGTCAAGGATCATGGATCTCATGATGTGACATGGAAACCCAACACCATTTTTTTAATTTTTGGCACAAACTCGATGTATGTGGGATGTAATGGTGCAACTTGCGTATGCGCATGTTGTATAATAGTTAGGGTGCATATATGTGGAAAAATATTATTTTTATCTCTAAGAACTGCAAAAAAATGACTTCAAGTATGCATAGGGAAATGGAAAAAAGGACTTCTAAGCAAATTTGCATTGGGTGAGGAAAACATTTCTATAAAAAATACCCCCCTTTGGCATTGATGGAAACACTCATACTCCCCCTATCTTCATGCTTATGAAATTTATCTCCTGCTTTTGTTCTTTATTTCCCCCTTTGACATCGATGGAAAAGGGTAACTCCCCTTGACGATTTCTCTCCCCTTGTCTTCTTTTCAAAACATTGTGTACTAGATGAAAGTTGGATTCTTGTACATACTTCCTTTTCTCTCTTTTGGGGATTGTTTTCCATTGGTACTTCCTGGTGTAATCCATTGACATATATTAAAAGCATTCTTGTCAAAGTTCCTTCATCACTTGACTTCAAGTCTTCATGGCTTGTCATGTTTTCATTGAGTTGACATCAATGACATAATCATTCAACAATCTTCCCTTGATAGTATAACACCTCTGACGGTTTATCACCCCCTATCTTTCTATGCCTCTCACAACTTTCCTTCTTGTAATTAGTTGGTTCCACCTACCAATATGCTTATTTTCTAAACATTCCTCTTGATGAAAATGACAATAAGTCTTTCTGCAATTCCTCTGGAATTCATGCTTTCATCCATTGTCATTTATCTTCTCTGGTTCATGTCAAGTATTATCTTCTAGACCTTTCAAATACCTCATAAATTCATTGTTGTCCATATGTCACAAAACTGTGCATGAACCTGCTACTCACTACACACAATGCTGACCCATCTATCACTTTACTATTCTGAAGACTTCTCCAAATCTGCTGCAACTGATTCCCACATATTCCTACTTATCAAAATGAATCAAATATTTCCACTATTCTTCTCTATCTTCAAATCAAACTCTACAAGTTTGCAACATTCTATGATGAATACAATCATGCTTGAATACATGCTTGAAATCCTCTATACGATCATGAATCTTTGCCTCAAAAGTGTTCCAATGATATTCCTTGTAACTTCCAATTGACCTCTTCATACCTGCATGCAGATGATTTCTGAAACCTACTCCTTAATCAACCAATATGTCATGAGACATTCTGTACCTCTGTCATCAAACCATTATGAATATGCAAATACTTCATACTGCCCGAAAGATAGTTCTCCAATCTATAATAGTTTCTTCTTAAACTCTCCCTCTTCAATATTCAAATTGTTGGGAGTATCCAAGCCATATGGATTAGAACAATATATAAGAATTCTATGCTACAGGGTCATCATTCAGAGTTCTAGGATCTTCCTCTTTACCTGCATATTCGTCATGATTTCACAATTATGTAAATCCTATGAGTATAATTTTTGGGAGTTATTCATTCACCTGTTCTTCTTGTTTTTGCTTTCTTCTCCAAACCTTCTTGTATCCGATATTAGTGTTTTACTTAAAGGAAGACTTCATCAAGATTCTAAAGTAACAAGCTATATTTCCATAGTTGTGTATTTGTAACATTCAATATTGTAGGGGGCCACATACAAATCTCTTGCTTGAACATTTCTTCCATATGATCTGTAATCTACAACTTTATGTCCAAAGTTATTACAGGTAAAACAATAACAAGGAAAGAAAATTTGGTAGCTGGTAGCCAATGATCCTCTTTGTGATGTAGTCTTTCTAAATTCATGCCTTAGCATATCACAATATTCTCTTCCATCATTTCCTTCACAGTGATTGAATTTTCTTTGATACATGTATATATAATGTCTTCTTGGAGATACACCTCTTTTGCATTCATACCTTTTAAATCTTGTTGATCATGATTCATTCCTTTGAGAATGTCTGCATAATTCTTAGTCTTCTCTTCCTTCTTCATTTTTGGAAATCTAGAATACATCTCTTCACCTTTAATTAGTGGTTGTGTGGAGCTTCCTCTTTCTTCAACGCTCTTGTTGGGATTAGATTTTGCATATTCTTTGTATGAGGCCTCACCAATGTATCCAAGACCTGCTTTATTGAAGGGTGACCTTTGACAACTGAGAATATATTCTAGTACTTGAGAGCTCTTCAAGTTCTTTTTGAGTTTGTCAAATTCAACCCTCAATGAGATGACTTCTTCTTCAAGATTCTCACAATATTCTTCTTTTGTCATCATCTGGATCTTCATTACTTCTTCCTTTCTCTTTGCTTCTTCAAGTTGGGTTTTCAAGGAGATGATTTCTTCTTCAAGTCTTCTTTCTTGTTGGCCGAATTCTACTTCAATCTTGTTTTAGTCTTCAGATCTTTCCTTAAGATGACTTGTCAAAATCACTTCTCTATTTTCTGCTTCCTTTACCTTGATTTTTAAGCGAGAAACTTATTCTTCTACCTTGACATGTTCTTTTCTCTGTAATACTATTTCATCTTCCAAACACTCATTTATTTTTTTCTTTTCTTCCAACTGGTTTTTGAGCATTTCTTCAATCCTTGTAGATTTTTCTAACTGGACCTTTGGATTTGTAATAATTTACTAGACTTCTTCAGATATTTTGTTGGGATTTTGAGAACATTCCTTTAGCTTGATCAATTCTTCTTTGAGTGACTTGTTTTTCTTCCTTTCTCTTTTTAGCTCACTCAAAGTGTCGATTGGTTTTTACTCAAGATACACTTCACCTTCTTCATAATCATCTTCATCATTTTCAAGTTCTTCTTGTTCTATCTCAATATCTTCTTTATATTGATTAACATGCTCTAGCTCTATGGTTCCAAGAAGAGAGTCCTTGGATTAGAGATTATGTAGCTTATCCCAAATCTCTTTGGCTGGTGAACATTGTCCCACTTTGAATTTTACTGAATCAGGTAATCCATCTAGGATGGAAACCATTTCTATTTTGTTGTTCCTTTTTAATTCCTTATTGGTTGTAGTATTCGAAGGTTTCTTTGAAGTAGTGTATCCTATAACAACTGAGTACCAAACATCATAACCCTATGCCTCTAAAAATATTTTCATTCTTGTGCTCCATCTCTCATAATTTTGACCATCAAACACTAGTGTTCCATTATCTGTGTAATCTGTGATCTACCTTCTAGTGGTTAGAATGATTCTGAAGGACCTTCTTTGATTCCAATTGTTGGAATATTCACCAATACTGAGAGGGGGTTGAATTAGTATTGAGCACTTTTTACCATTTCCAACCATAACATGTAAAAATTAAGTTATCAACAATTTATCACATATGATTGTATTCAATATATGATCAACATATAACCATAGATGCACAATACACAAGAGTTTTACGTGGAAACCAAAATGGAAGAAAACCACATAACAATTTTTAATATATATCTTGAATATTACATACACAAGAAGCACCAAATTCCAAACTTTTATTGGACTAGCTATAAGGAGGAACCAACTCCCTATTTATAGGCTTCAACTCCCCATATTCTCCAACACCAAATGGAAGGAGGCTCGAACCCCCTAGTTTATAGGCTCCAACCCAAAGGAATATCCAATTCCATAGATTCTCTAGCACCAACTAGAAGGAGGCTCCAACCCCCTAGTTTTATGAGCACCAACCCAAATGAATATGTAAATCCCCTATGAGAACCAACCTACTATCTGAAGACACCAATATTCCAATGTGTCACTCAACTTCCCAGAGATATAAATAATATACTCAACCTGTCACTGTAACTGTCACTGATATTGATACATCATCATCATCAACCTGTCACTGTCACTGATAATGATACATCATCATCATCAAAACTGGTTCAACCACATAAATCTTATGCCAAGATCAACAATAACACCCTCAAAATCATATGCCCAATATCACCATGATATGCATCAAACCATGTGCCAAAGGCCTCTGAGATATGCCTTAAATATGTGCCAAAATATCCAAGATACAAGCCTCAAACATGTACCAAAGCATGCCTTAAGCATGTTCCAAACCATCCATGATATTCCTTAAAGAATATTCCATAACCTCCAAGATATGCTTCAATAATATACCATAAGCTCCATGCTACAAGCCTCAAAACATTTAGAAAACATACCTTTCATTCTGTGAAAACCTAGAGCATAATATCTTAGGCCATCATACCTTCCTCAACTTCAACATTAAGAGAATAACACCTTCTTCAAACATTTCCATAGATATCCAATTCATCCACTGTCAACCTGCAGACACTTGCGCTTTGCTTCACTACAATCTGTGTATACCCTATATGTGATTCATCCATCTACAACCCACGTATATACATGCTTCACCCTTCTACAAACCATGTATAACCTCAGAAAAATGGTACGATCACCTCTGTACACTTCACTGTCCTCAACCTCCTTTCTCCCAAGCCAGATTAGCTTTGCTGAGATAACCAATCCTCTTAGCACAAGTGAAGACCCACTTATGCTAGCTCCATTCCAAAAACACACACTTGCTTTGATATATAATGAGAGGTTATTGATGTGTGTTTATACCCTTCCAAGTAACTTCTTTACTTGATCTTTGAGTTGACCTATAGCTTCTTGTTTGCAACAAATTTTCTCCTTTTCTTGATTTTGGGTCCGACTTATAACTTCTCATTGCAACCATTTAAGGGATTTTTAACCATACTTCGGGGATTCATCTTTAAGAGAGTATAACTTCTCAATGGTGAGGAACCACATGGCGTACCACCTACTGTTGGAAATGACATGATGAGGACTATACATCTATGAGAGTTTTGCATGTATTTTCAATTCCCTTCACCCTATTTTTCCTCAAAAAACTTTTGGATTCATGACCACACCTTTGTCAGTGTTTCATGGAAACCTGCACAGGAGATATAGATAAAGCAAGTACAAACAAACCTTATCAAGAAAGGAAGAGAGATTCAATATGGAAGAATGAGAAAATATATTCACACTACTCCAATGAGTTGATGATTGATACATAGATCATGATCAATATGATACAATGAATGAGTGGAATACACTCATATATAGGGAAAAACATTCCATAATTAAGAAAAACAATAAAGCAGTTAGCTTTCATTAGGAATGCATGCATGCATAATAGTGATGGTAAAAATAGAAAGTCTAAAATAGAACTAGTCAGTTAACCCCCACTGAACTAGTGTGTCGAAAATAGAAATTTCTCCAACACCCCCCCTGAACATCACTATGGAGTAAAAAATGAGTCCTTGCTACTAGGCCATTTTAGGTACTCATGTACAATGCAACTAATGAAAATTGAATAAAAGTGAGGAAAGAGGGAAAACTACGTGGGAACAAAACCCCCCCTCAAAAGATAATGTATCAAAAGAAGAAAATAACAGTTGCTAGACAACTGTGTTCGTCACTACAAGACAATCCTGCAAAGTCTGAAACTTCTGCTCACTGAAAGTCTTCGTGAAGATGTAGAAATATTTATGGATCTGATGAATTCCTTTGGCAACTTTTCGGGCCTTGTACTTCTTGATCATGAAGACCCATCTGCACCTGAAAATATTCCTTTCTGGTGGACGTGGAACCAAATTCCAAGTCTGGTTTTGTAGGAGTGAGTCATACTCATTTTGCATGGCTGATTTTCATAATGAATTTCCCACAACCCTATTGTAGTTCTGTGGATCAGTAGATTGAACCATATAGAAATGCATGGGAATCGCAGGTTATGAAGCTGAAAGTACATGAGAAGGCTTCTCATGCTGAGATAGAGTCATCCTCAAATCCAATGCATTCCCTACAAGGTTGCCTGCTTCCTGAAGTGTGATATGTGCCTTCTTGGGCATCTGCTAAAGCTTCGACGTTGGCTTCTTATTTGGCTATACTACTTTCTTATTTCCATGTACAAAATCTAAGTGTATGGAATCATCTCTGATGTCTAAAACTGATGGAAGCAAGAGAGTATATGCATGTTGCACTGGAGGTGCATGAAAAGTACTCTCCTTATGTGTAAGTAGAATAGATGAGTCCTCGTCAGAAAACTTAGTGAATTTATACAACCTTGACTTGTGATCCACCTCACCAATTACAATAATGTAATTTTCATGCATGTCAATTACTGAAACCGAATATGATGTAAATTCAACCTTTTTACCTTTCTGAGTGATCTGATAAACTAAGAGCAGATTGATAGAAAGATTTGGAACATGTAGAACATTCTCAAAAATGCCATTGTGGAGTTCCACTCTCCCTTCTCTTGCTACTGCTACTGGAGTGTCATCCCCCATGAGAATAGGAGGTCTTGAGCATGGACTCAAAGAAGAGAAAACTTCCTCTTTCACTACCATATGATGCGATGCACCAGAATCTATAATCCATGAACCAGATGAGGAATTAATTACAACCAAAGCATGACGATTACCTTTCATAGGAGCATGATCTTCTTCCTTCTGCTTCTTGACTCCCTCTAGAATGAAGTTTCCAAGGTTGTTCTGATGAAGTTCCTGTGCCATAAGATTGATTTGTTTCTTCATGCATGCAAATTCTTCATGATTCGGTTTATTGCAGTAAGTGCACTACTTTCCCTTCTTCTTCTTCTTGGAATCTGAAGAGTCTTTGGAACCTGAAGAATCATTAAAGGGTTTGGAATATCCCTCCTTCCCATTCTATTTGGATGACCTTTTTCCATTATGCGTGGTGAGTGCATGTGATTTGGGATCTTTCATGAGGCCCATCTGTATGAGTTTTGTCTGCTCTTGTGTAAGAGACTCAATGATTTGAGCCAACGTAGGCATTTTCCAATTGGTTCCAAAAATACATCTACCAGAATGGAAATTGGAGACATATACAACGTATTCTGGTCCCAGCTTGGCCAATATTGTTAGAATAAGTTGTTTATCTTGTGTAGACTTGTCAATACCACATTCACCTAAGCTAAAAATCAAAGATTTAAATTTAGTAAAGAAATCTTGTATAATATCAAAACTTTTAGGGTCTAAGGTATTCAACTCTACCTCAAACATATGACCTCACATCTCATCCTGCTTTCCAAAGAGTCCTTCCAAGGTGGTCTAGATATCATTTGCAGTCTTGCATGCGGAAACATGAAACCATAAATCAGTGGAGATTAACTCAAGAAGTAGTCATGTGGCCTCATCCTTACGATTCACCCATCTCATCTTCTCAATCGCTGATGTAGGTTCTATTTCTGTCACCATCGTCAAATTATACAATCCTTTTCTTTTGAGTTGTAATGTCGCCTTGGGATTCCAATCAAAATAATTGTATGGTGTGAGGATTACCACCAAGTTTGACTGTATAATAGTTGTCCTATCCATCTCTCCCATTGTTTCTAAGAATCCCTAAAAATTTACTCTCAATCTGCAAGTGAAAAATTAAGAAATCACGACAGAAAGGGCACTTTAAGTGAAAATTTGTATCAATTTCAAGAGATGATATTCCGACTTACTTTCTGATCAAACGGTGAGGAATCTCGCAAACGGTTGAAAACTCACTTGCAGAATGGGTCGATTTACTTCTCATGTGGTTCGTTTCCTCAAAAAATTAATATTTTTGGGAGTAATCGTTGTAGAAAGGTATGGCTACAGATTCATATTAGTTTCAGGAGGCTATCTTGTGGCTTACTTTCTGAGAAAACGGTGAAGAATCTCACCAAACGGTTGAAAACCCACTTCCAAAATGGGTCGATTTACTTTACACGTGGGTCGTTTCCTCAAAAAAGTAATATTTTGGGAGGAATAACTGCTGAAAGGTACAACCCCGGATTTATCTCGCCAAAACTCCGATTTTCCTTATTCTTTGGCTTGTTTGGCTTGCTCCAAGCAACATAGCTATGATACCATGTCAATGTTTAATGGAAACGTGCACAAGAGATCTAGCTAAAGAAAGTACAAACAAAGCTTATCAAGAAAGGAAGAGAGATTCAATATGGAAGAATGAGAAAATATATTCACACTACTCCAATGAGTTGATGATTGATACATAGATCATGATCAATATGATACAATGAATGAGTGGAATAAAGTCATATATAGGGAAAAAAATTCCATAATTAAGAAAAGAAATCAAGCAATTAGCTTTCCTTAGGAATGCATGCATGCATAATAGTGATGGTAAAAATAGAAAGTCTAAAATATAACTAGTCAGTTAACTCCCACTGAACTAGTGTGTCGAAAATAGAAATTTCTGCAACAACCTTCAGGGCTTCTTAACCACTTAACCATATTTCCAGAGCTTCTTGTAGACTTCTTCAAATCATCTTCCCATGAGGGCCATGCTTACAGTTATGCCATAAGGGGACCACTTTGGAGATTCCTTCAAATACACCCATCACTTCTAGAGGCTTCTAAACTTCTTCTAAGGTTGACATCAATGAAAACCAATTTTCCAACATTTTCATGTGGCTTTCCCATAAGGTTAGTGCATGGCCCTCTAGTTTTAGTTGGGAAAATGAAATTTTATGCTCTTCATATATATTATGGACACTAAAATCCACTTCTAATTGTTGCAACCAATGATTCAACTTAACAAAATCAATATCACCTTGGTATGGCTTGATGTCCACTTTTGTTTCCATTTTAAAGACAAGTGGACTCAAAAGTTTGTTCTCTGTTAAATAATCAAACAATATCTTAGGGGTGAGTAGTTTTGTGGAGGTGATCTGGATTATTTTCTGCACGAAATGAGAGCAGAGATATAATAAAGAAATGTACAGATATATCTCGGATATTCAATAATATAACAGAAACGTATCATATATGAAACCATAAACAAAGAGATACAGTAATACACAATTTTCTATTAATGAGTGAAAATGTACAAAGACTGTAAAATACAGAGTGAAAGACTCGCTAGAATGGTGATAGCTTATCCGTGAGAAGAGATGTGATGGCTACTCGCATCCATAAGAAGATGATTACAATGAGGCTCTAAAGGCCTTTTTACAATAAACAGGAATGCCAAAAACCCTAGACATCCAAAAACCTAACCCTGAGAGATGAAGCACCAAAAGTCATGTGGGCCCCGTTTGGGTAAGTTAGTACATCAACTTCATGGGGTCGTAACTTTTGCATACGATATCCATTTTAGGAACATGATATCCCGTTGGAAAGGTATCATCGAGGAGATTCATTTTGAGGGAAATATCTAAAGAATTTCCATATTACTCCCTATTTTCCCAAAAACGTCATTTAGAGCCTCAAAATGGCCTTGAAAGTTAAAAACTCCTAAAAAATAGTAAATTACCAAAATTGCCATAAAACTGTTTTGAGCCAGTTGGAAAAGGTGGGCCACCGATATCCACCTTGATTAGGAGGAGAGTATTTTAACTACTCACCCCTACTCATGAAAGTCAATTTAAAAAAAATCTTTTTATTATTAATTATTATATTGTAGTTAAATATAGTTTATAAATTAGTTATAGTTTACTAAAAGTTGAATTTATATTTATTCTTTTCAAAAATAAAAAACTTTAAAGTTTGTTTTTCTTATTTTGTTTGTGATTTGTTAGATTAGCTTGTGGGATGGCATCTGGAGTGGGCCACATCAACCCTTAGCATGAATGAGTTTAGAACCTAGATGGAAACCAATTATCTTAGCAGACAAAATCTTTCCAGACTCCACACATCGGGAATATGGATTGGTCCTAATTGGTTTCATTGACCTTCAACCCTCAATATGAAAATATTTGACCATTTGGAAATATTTGTTGATTTTTAGATGAATTGTTCCCCCTGAGATGGAGGCCCACATGTGCAATCTGGGTGAATTCTGACTTGTAATTCTGCATGTCGACGTCATTATGGAGAAAACCCATATTCCCAAATTTCAATATTCACCCCCATCTATTTGAAAATCAAGATGAGAATATGTTACTAGATGATCACAGGTGAATAAACACTGGTATTGAATGAGCACAGGTGGAAAATTACACTGGTACTGAATGAGCACAGGTACCAATGACTAGGAACTATGTCATAAAAGTCTGTTTGAATTGAGATATTAACAACAAGGTAATTAGAGAACTTAGAGCATATAATTATTTAGTTCTAACTATTAATAAACCACATAAATGATGACTAAATGTTTATTACCTCATGTACTTGTAGAAGTAGATAAGGGATGTAACAATGAGGAGAATAGGTGGATTATTCATGTATCTATGGAAAAATTGATCAAGATAAAATAAAAAAATAGGGTAACTGGGAATATCAAAAGGGAGACCCAATATTTCCCCTATGCCTTATCCATTCCATGTCCTCATGCAACAATAATCTTCAAAATTTCAAAATTGATGTTAATCTTCACTCGATCAAGATTTCCCTGAAGTTCCAACCTTCTTAAGCTCCTTAAGTTCTCTTTTAAGTAACTTGCTATACAATATAAACCTGTTGGACTTTCCTTCACACTTCTTACCCGAATGAACATCCTAACAGGATTTGCTTTATATTCCTTTGTTTCTTAAAACACCATAAACATAGGTTCATGGCGATTGACCCCCATTCTTCTCTTGAAAGAAATTCTCAATTTAACATAGTGAACCAGGGTTTCTGGATAAGAGGGTTTTCTACCGGAACAGAGTAACAGACCTGGGCAGAGTAATGAACCCAAGTAGAAAATGTGGTATGATGACAAAGGTTCGTTAATGATATAGTGGTTATAGTGATGCTCATCTGAATGGCTACGCCATTCAAAAGAGTGTATTTTATCATAATGTTCAAATTATAGTTATGATGGCAAAGTGGAGTCATGATTAATAGATTAGATCTGTTAGTGATTCGATGCTAAGTCTTATCCAATCTATTGTGGATCATAATTAGGAGAAAGGGATGGATGTGACTCTAATATGATTATAGGATAATGGCCAAGATTTTTCATAACGACTTTGACTAATAAGCCCCTTGCCTATATTACCTTTAAAATAAAAGTGATATAATCATAGTTTAGATCCCATTTGAAGAGAGGAATGCATAAAATAATACATCCCAACTTCCAAGATGATTAACTGATCTCTTATCCAAGTTTATAGAGATGAAGCTATTCTTTCTTAGGTAGGTTTAATTACATATACTGAGGGTCCCACTTTCATGAAAACCTATTTGTTTTAAAGATAGAACCCTAAAGTGGATACTTGAAGGTTCTTAAGAACATCATTCGAGAGATATAAAGGTAATCTCCTAGCCTTGATTTGATAATGATTTCTTCAGAATGAGACCCAAGGGTTTTTGTTTAGTCTTAGGTGTGCCAATTTATTTTTTTCAACTCCCTTTACCCGACATAGCCCCGCTGCAAGAAGGCCTATTCAATACCTCAATGGTTTTACCTTAGTACCATACAAGCATCGTGCTACTGCTAGTAGGTCTGTTCAATACCTCGACGGGTTTACTTATACTTCTTGATACTTACTTTTTATTATATTACTCAAAAGATTTAGAATGATGTATACTGTTCATTGACATCTTTAGAGTATAAGTAAGGCAGGTGCTATGAGAGTGCTTTAGAGTTATTAGGAACATAATTAATTGCTTGCAATTATCCCAAGGGTGACATCATCCACATTAGCCTTAAATCTCAACTATTCAATGTATAATGGAACATCTCGTATAATGACTAGGAGGTCCCTCTAGTTAATCCTATTAGGGTTCTCACAAAATTTCATTGAAGTTTTGTAGGGGCAGTCCACCACATGAGGTTTTTATCAATACCTCCCTAGATAAACTTGTAAAGAGAAACTTGGATAAGAACTTGTTGAATCAACTAGGTTAGTATTAGACATAATGGTGTCACCACTTTTCAATGGATATTTCAATTATTAATCACTTTTTCATAATGATGAGGTAATAAGAAAAATGCACTCCATGATCATATAAAGCTAAATGTGAAAATATATCCTTAAAGGATAACAAGGATGATACATTGAGAGGTGAGTGTAACAATGTAGGAGGAAGGAGTACATAAAAGTAAATAACAGTTTAACACAAGAGTTAGATGATTCTTGATAGAAAGAACATAAAAATATTTTCTTGTACCTATAATCACCTGAAGTGAAAACAATGTCAAGTACGGGACAATATCATATCACTTTGGCATCAGTACCATATTATTAACTGGTACCGGAACAAGTTTCTGCAGTACTGGAACATACAGTACTAGAAAAAGATTCTACAGTATCAGAATAGGATAGTACCAGAACAAGATTCTACAATACTGGAACAAGACAGTACCAGAACGGGACAATATTGTAACATGATCAGACTATGCATGCTAAATTTGTTGAAATATACTGGAATAACCGATTATACAAAATATGTTGCAGTGACCTGATTATATATCAGAATTTATAAATATTCTAATGCTTCCAAGAGAAGATATTTGTGAATTCTGTTAATCTTGCTAAAGTATCACACTTGAAAACTAAAAAAAACATGTTGGTAGAGGAAGTTTTAAATTTCATTGGAAATGATAAATAAATGGAACCAAGGTTGATAGTTGGGTGCCAAATTCTGTAGTGAAGGAATAATTCTTATCTAGACAATCTTCTGTTGTTGAAAACAGAGAGTTCGTATTTTGGACCCAAAACAGACCACCGATCCCATTGACAAGGATGTCTTCTCTACTTTTGAAAATACCCTTCCAGTATTATGTACACGCGCAAAGAATATTTATTGAAGATATTACCTTCTCATAAGATTCCAAACAAAATTGTCATAACTTAAAAAAAAAAAATCTACGAGAGGAACAAATATCTTAAATTGATTTCTTTGTCAACTATTATCATTCCCATTTATGAAAAATACGAAAGAGATGTTACATTATACTTATATGCAACATTTATTTATTTATTTACTATCCTACTCTAATTGAGAAAGAGAGTCTTTTCTTCAAGTATAGGAACATTTCCAGTGCAACCATATGCGAAACAAATTTATAAGCAGACTCATATCCAAATATGGAAAAGATACCTCAATGGTTGCCCAGATATGAGAGGCCAACTTATCTTCTGGATATGATGACAAGAATATGTAAGGGTGTTGTGGCTTGACGATAACTTGGAACCAAGCTTCGATGTAATATTTTCTCTCTTGGTTCTGTATGGATGTTAGATCATGTAGTTCCTTGGAAAGTTGGTCATCACACCCTGGAATATGCGAAGGATCTGGAGACAAACATGCCAAAAAATATTCAATTTCTGGCTCAAGTGGATGCTCCTCAGATATGGTCCATGACTCTTGGATCGCCTCTAGATTTTGTTCATGACCTTCCAGATCTGCTACTTGATGTGGCTCATAAGTCTCTTGCTCTTTTCTTCCTTCTTAAGATATATATAAGTCTCTAACTGCAACCCAGACATGGTCCACCTCAGATGTATATAGGTCTTTGATTGCAATGAGGATTTTCTCCACTCAAGATGTAGGTAGGTCTCCAATTGCTATCAAGTTTTGGGAAATTTCTTGAAGTACCATTTCTTTGTTTGCTAAAAAAACTCTTAATCATCCTTCTTCTGTTAGTTGGTAGATCCTATCTAGCAACACATATTAGTACTCAGGGGTTCTTACAACACCCCAAAAATAATTTTTTATCAAAGATCTGAATTTTAAAACTAAGAAATTAAAACTATTGGCAAAAATAAAACACACCAAACTTGAACTCCTTGTGTTACTAGGACCCTGTTGTCACCAGGTTATCGATTCGCACAAGTAATATAATTATAAATAAAAGTGAATTTGCATAAATAAAAACACACTTTTGCATAAAAGAAGGAGAAACACACTTGCATTAAAAGAAAACCACTTCTGCATGAAAGGGAGAGGACAACCTAACTTTGGAGCAACCACACTAAGATGCATGGGATCTTCCCTCACGTCTTTCCATCTTCTCTCCGCCCTTAGGTCATCCTTAAAACCAATCCAAAACCATTAAATAAATCTAATTCAAATACTACCTATTACCATTTACAACTCCCCGACAAAGGCGCCAAAATGTTGGTGAAATTATATGTATAATATATATATCACCAAACATAAATTTATCAATCGGGGTTCGTAATGAATATAGTTGATACACTATATGTTTCGACAACAGATGATGCATCTATGTATAATGAGTATAGTGAAAATCAAGAACACTTTCAAAATGCATACTCTGTTTTATATCTTAATCTATGTTTTTCAGAATTTGAAAAAAATAGTTAAAGAACATAATTCAAAGAAAAGAATCTAACTAACATGAAATCCAAAGACTCTCTTAAAGGAAACATGATTGTCCATTTACTGGCTTATGAAGGTGAAATATGGATTCCGATCTTACTCCTGTAATCAATCACTTCAATATAAACTTACAAGCTATCTAGTTTTGCACAATCTTCAAATCAGAAAGGAAATTCAATGCAACCTGACAATTCTAAAAAGTTTATTTTTTTCTACACAGGAAACATAGGTTTTAATGATATGTTCCATTTGTTGGCTCATGTAATGCAAATGATGGACTCTCAAACTATTCTTGTACTACCACACCTTGCAAGATAAAAGTTGAGAGATTAAAAGAACACAGTTCAGAAATAAATGATTAAACACATAAATCATAAATGTTCACACACATAAATCATAAATGATTATAAAGCTACCACTAGATTATTTTTCATAGCCTTTTATGCATCCATGCTTATATTATATTGTAACTCACAACTTAGTCACATCAAACATTTCTACTCACAACTGATATGTACAGAATCACGCCACACACACACTTACATAAATTAGATCCATGTTTCAATTATAGTAAGCTTTCCAAGTTGGACCAGTAGGCCCTTGTCGTGCCAACATGGAATCTTAGAGAAAAATCACAGAACAATAAACTTTATAGAACACATGGAATCGATCAATTCAACTTCATATTAATTCTTCAACAAGTAAGGTTACAAAAGGAGTTTGTTCAGAAATCAAATCTGCAGAATTCCTCCCCTTTCTCTCATACCAATGAGGTCTTATTTATACATAAAAATCCAATGGGAAGGGATAGAACCGAATTCCCACACATTAGGATATGTCCAACAAATTTTACAATTTTAGAAATTCGACCATAACAGAAATTTGGAAAATTTAGCATTAAAGATTCATCCATATCTCCCTATATGTTGTGAAGTTTGCGAAACTATTTATGGGTTTTTTAGATGATGGATTTTCTAAAACCCCATTTAGTGGTTTTGCATGATCTGCTTCCATCCGCATGGAAATCAAGGCGCAATATGACAATTTGGAAATATTTGTTGATTTTTAGTTAAATCATTCCCCTTGAGCTGGAGGCCCACACATGCAATCTAGGTGAATTCTAACCCATGTGTCTACATGTCGACGTCATTCTGGAGAAAACTCATGTTCCCAAATTTCAATATTCACCCTCATATGTTCGGAAATCAAGACACGAATATGGTACCAGATGATCATAGGGGAATAAACACTGGTACCAGATGAGCACAGGTGATAAAAGAACACTAGTACTGGATGAACGTAGGTACCGTATGACTAGGAACTCTGTCATATAATTTTTCTTGAATTGAGATATTAACAACAAGGTAATTCGAGACCTTAGAGCATATAATTATTTAGTTCTAACTATTAATAAACCACATAAATGATGACTAACTATTTGTTACCTCATGTACTTGTATAAGTAGATAAGGAATGTAACAATGAGGAGAATAGGTGGATTAGTCATGTATCTATGGAAAAATTGATCAAGATAAAAGACAAAAATAGGGTAACTGGGGATATAAAAAGGAAGACCCAACATAGAGCAAAAGAGGTTCGAAGACCAAAAAAGTCCTACAATCAAACACCAAGGATGGGCATGTATATATACCAATCCCTCAGGTAGACATACTCGGACTCATAGTGAGCATGGTCGTCGAACAATACACTGTGGATCCATGAGATGAAATGCTAGACCATGGCCATGAAAGAATACACAGTGGATCCATGTCTTGAATAATATTGTAGCCACGAGACAATACAATGTGGGATATATTTCATGAAGTCAATCATAGCCACCAAAAAATACAATGTGGATCTATGACACAACATACAGATGTCAGGAAGACAACAAGCACTAAGGGGAGTTCCCCCGAAGTCTTCATATGCAAGTGAGATTATCCAACGCAACTTGGAGGGATACTGTAAAGGAGTGATGTGTCCCCAAATCCAAGGTCTCCATCCCAAACCTTGATGGTATAAGTCTACAACATGCGAATAAATGAGCTAATTTCGATCATGGTAGAAACCGTCTAATTACCAGTCATTGAGGTATATCGTTAACAAATGCGAGGGAACCCACTGATGATGAATATGGAACCAAGGTACCTAGTACAATCTAGCGAGTGTGAATATATGAGTTGGTGTCAAACACTCATAGACTCAATCTATTACGAGTCAATGATAAAAACCCATTTTCGATCACTAGGAGGCCTACCACTGATAACTACAAGCTCCAAGGTACTAACTAGTTTCTAGATCCCTATCCTCGATAATGTGTTGAAGTCGATAAGAAGAGACCCATTGAAGGAGGGCCTTGATGTAACCCCATCAAGTGACATGAAACATATACCTAGAGATGATGTGAAGAGAGAGTATCACAAAGTACAACTGACATAGGGATGACTGACTCGAAAAGTCAACAAAAGAGAAGATGGACGACTCGGGCTTAAAATTTCCTTCAACATATAGCACGACAATTAAACTCAGGCTTGCACTCGAGATCTCCTCGTTAATGTTGCTCATCGGAGAGAGAAAAGGGAGGTGTAAGGAAATGATCCTTGTCTGATGACATAAATACATGATGAAAGTGTAGCACCCCATCAAGGAAAATATATTATCATATTATTAAATATAAGAATATGTGTTATCACATGAACATAACTCTACATACATTATAATATTTCATTGAATAAATACATCAACTATGCATTATTCAATAAATTTTGAAAATATGCAATCAAATTTAATTGATGCATATAAATTTTAATAAATAAGGTTGTTGAAATATCTGTGTATAAACTTTTTATAAAACATCAAAGTGCACTTTTTAAATTTTTATTATTAACTTGCATGTTTTAAACCAAATACTTATAGGAAATCAAGTCATGGAAAACGCTAAAATACAAAAGATGAGAGGACCAATGTATGTTAATAAAATTAATGCATTTCATAAAATAAATGCAAATAATGATGCATTTCAATGGTGGTTCCACACGTTACATTTTGTTACGATATGATAAAACCTCGTACTTCTTCTATACACATAAGTATACGAACTAGGCATGGATTAGCGTGTTGCATATATTTCCCTTTTCATATTATTGCAAATCATTTTTTATCCATTTAAAACGTTGATATCTTAAAAACCTTCAAATAAATCGAGTTGCAATTATATTATAGCTTTATTGACCAACAAATGATGCCAAAGTAGTGGTAAAGGTTTATTTCCTCCATATTTCTCTTCTAGTTAAAACTTTTCCCACTAGTTACTTGTCAATTGTTCTTATGAGCATATTGATTCATTGGCATGAGAATATTGATTCATTTGTATTGCATCCTTGAATGTATAAGCTTCCATGTAGATGCTTGGTTGCCGAATCAAATCCTTCATTATTACTTATATATTGTATTGGTTTTCAAGTTAGATTTGATTAGTTTTAATTGGATTCATGTATTTCAAGATTAAATTTACGTGCTAGCTCCTCATATTGAAGTTCCTTTTGTGTAGATGATGGTGGAGGATGTAATGCATCCTATGTAGAAGTCACATCAACAAGTCAAAGTCAAATTCACTACAAGGGATCTTGGGTATATACATTAGCAAGTCAAAGTAAGAAGACTTATCCTCAATATGTATTCAAAGAAATTTAAATGTATTTTTATTATAAGTTTCACTATGAGGAAAATAAATTTTAAGATCAATGTCAAGGAAAACCCAATTTTATTAATGGAAAGCTTCATGTGAAGTGGGAAGATTGTGTCATAGGATAAAGAAAACTTCTATGATAAGTTAAAGAGATTAAAATAGGATATCTAGTGGATTGGAATGCAAAGAGTCGTGTGCAAACTTTATAAAAAGAACCCTTTCATTCATGAAAAGGGAAGGGATCTGTTATTGGCATTGTAATGTATTTTAATAACAAATGATATTAGTTGTTGTGTTTATACTGTTGCAAAGTTGCGGTTGGTTGTAGAGTATTGTGGCTAGTCTTAGTTTTATTTATGTTTGTAGGTGTAGACATGACTATTATTTTGCGTGCGATGCTATTTTTAGTTTTTTTTTTCAAATTTTATTGCTAACAACTTGATCTCCAGTGAGTATTTCTTAGTGGTTTGTGGGCTATCCTTGGTTTCCCAAATTTGGTCTAGGTTTTTCTAGGCTATGGTGGACTATTCCCCATCATGTTTGTATTTCTCCCTTTGTTTCATCTCAAATAGCTTCTAAACACTCCTAGCTATGCTTATATTAGTTATATTATAAACCATGGAATTAAATAAATAAGGAGAGGACATGGTAAATTACAAATACTAACAAATAAAATATTTTTTATAAGTATGCAAATACAATTTTTAGAGAATTTTATTATTTTTATTATTTTTTTTTTTTGTAAATAAAAGTATTACTATATTAGAAGCTTCCAAAAAAACCAGGTTAACATTGCCAAGTCATACAGGCCGCAGTTACTGGACTGCCCCATCACGGAGGAAACCAGTCCAGTCGGCCTGTTAGAGTTGGGCTATTAAGCCATAAGCAAAATAAAGAGAACATAACTTGTCTGTTGCATTCCTATAGGACCTAGACATTGAGACGCCTGGAAACTAAGCAAAGTAAGCCTAGACACCTGGCTGGTAGGTCGGCCAAGTGGCTGGAGGATCCACGGGTTCATGCTCATAGTGCCCGGTCTCGTCTTGCTCCTGAGTGCGCACAGCTGCAGTGGCACTGTCCTCCTGCATTGCCTCCTCCTTGCGCTTGCCTGGTGTGCTCGTCTCAGGATGCAGGACTCCATCTCCCTCGACTTCGAGGTCTTCGTCTTCGGCCTCTGCGTCAGAATTTGGAAACAATGCATCGCGCAAGGATGCCAGGATTTGGAGACAGTCGGCCACCTTAATCTCCGTGACCTCCACCCGAAAGTGCAAGTCTGCAACCTCTTGCCTTAGCTCAAATACCAGGGTGTACAGAGTGGCTAAGTTGTCCCGGAGTTGTGCTTTGTCAAAGGGAGCCGGGCTGCCTGTCGCTGGCGGACTGGATTGACTCTGAGAGGTTTGGCCATGGCCCAAGTAGCTGGCGGGAGGTTGGGAGGGTCCGGGGTCGGGGAGAAGCCGATGCAGAGTAATTGAAGAAGTTGGGATAATGGCCATGGAGCCAAAATGCGGAGGCTGCAGATTTACAGGGGATGAAACTGTTTGAAGGCTGGGCTGAGAATCGTCGGAGGAAGTGTCTGGTGAGGAGAGCGAAGGACGTCGAGGCCTCCATGGCGCGCCTCGCCGTGGTTTGCCTCGTGGCCTCGGCATGGAGCAGTCGATAGGAAGTGCAGAGGGAGCGAAGATCAAAGAGTAACAGGGGGGGGGGCTCTTGCTCGCACCAGGGGGAACAAGCAGGGTGACTGCCGAGCTTCGGCGGAATGAGCCCGAATAACATTACCGTCGCCATTATAGCCCAACACATTTGAATGTGTAGCGAAAGGACTCCTACGTAAATGCCCTTCATATCAGAAATTGATGCGATTAAATACAGGGTGGGGTGACGGGCCTTGGCACATGCCTGGCATGCGTGTCCATACCACGGCTCCCAGTACCCTCAACCGCCAATTGCCACGATGCGCCTTGTGACACCCCATCCGGGGTTTATTATTTTTATTATTGTACTTTATTAAATTATTGTTTTTTTAACAAATATTTATCACTAAATTAATTTCGGTGTGAATGGTGGAGAGGAGGAATGTTATCCTCTCCATCTCACTTCAATTCCCACAAATGACACATATATAAACTCTAATAGATAATAAAACAAAATAAATCCAATATATAATACAACAAAATTATAATTTAACTTATGATAATCAATTGAGATAAATATTCAAGATAATGATTAATTGAGAAAACATCCAAGATAACAATTTTAAATAATAATTAATTATACTCAATTTATATGAAATTGTTTTAATCTTTTCATATTTGAAATCAAAGGTTTTATATCAAAATTGATATAAACCTTATCATCATTAATATCAAGAGCTTTTAACAATTCATTATATGAAAATTATTCTAAAACTTATTGTTATTGAAATCAATAGTTTTTTTCAACAACAATTCATTATATGAAAATTATTCTAAAACTTATGAAAAATATTCTAAAACTTATTATTATTGAAATCAATAATATTTTGTTATTGACAAAATGGTTTAATTTTCTTTCTAATTTATCCTTAGTGTATAGATTGTTGGCCCTTGACCAAGTTTTGGGAGATTCTTGGTCATGTAGATCTATTTTGGATTTCGACAACCTGTCGAAGGAAGAGCGCAAGATGAAGCAGATATCATGGGATCTCGACCCCTTTTTGGGTCCTTTTTGGGTTTTTGGTATTATGTAACGGGATTAGGATGTCGGCCCATGGGTTTACCCATGCTTAGGCCTATTTTGTAATATATAAATAGATGTTTAGGCAATGTAAGGAGAGACATCTATGTGATGTTAGGCCGCTAGTTAGATGTGAATGTATGCTAAGTGCAAGTAGATTCTGTAAGTGCTTTGTGCATGATCGTAAGAGACTTGCAGAGCTAAGTGCAAGTGGTTGTAATGGATAGTGGAAGGCTTTGTACTACAACACAAGGAAGAAGGATCTAGCAAGCTGTGCAGATCTTTTGTCCTATGCGGAGAAGGGTTCAGAGGTTTTGTGCATGTAACCTACTGAGAAGCTAATAAAGAAGAAGAGTTTGTGGACATAGCCCCAGGGTGGGGGTGAACCACGTAAATACTGTGTTACTCTGCTCTGTGTGATGTTCTGATGCATGTATATGTTATTTGTTAAGTGCTTTGAGATGATTAGATAAATCTTCTTATGCTTAGTGCTAATGATATGTGAGAATGTTAGATCTGATCTGTATGAATATGTTTAGTGCTTGATTTGCTAGATCTAATCTATTTACCTATGCTAAGTGCTTAAATACATTAGATCAGTGTGAATGTTGCGAAGCTCTGTTTTATCAACGAAGTAGATATTGATTGCATATTGAGGAACTGACAATGCTAAGTTCTCTATTAAGTATCATAATCACAGATCTGTGTCCCAGCTAAGGTTGCAGACACCTGAGTCTCGTAACCACCCCTGCCTCTACCTCGGGTGAGACTTCATCTGCTTCGCAGGTGTTGCCGAAAGGGCTGGTAGTTAGGGTTTTTTTCGTGCGTTGTTGTAGCGTTGAACCCTGGATCTGCCCCTGTGCCAAAAAATGGTTCCGTTACCGGGACCTGAAGCTGTGATTGTTGGGAACTGAGAAAGAAGAAGCTTTGTGCAAAGATTCGTCCTGAAGTTGTGAAAGCTTTGTGCGTAGATCTGTTTCCCTAGTGCATAATATTTTACTTAACCTGTGAAGCTTTGTGCCAAGTGGAAGGTCAGATCTGAAGAAAAGAGGTAAGATCTGTAAGCTCTATGCTCTGATAAAGGTAAGAATAGTAGGAAAATTCTAGATCTGAAAGCTTTGTACTCTGTAAAAGTAAGATAAGTGGAAATTTTTGTTTCTAAAGTATGAATCTAGGTATGTTTGATAGGTTCTGTCCTAGCTTGAAAACTAGGGCACTAATAGATGAAAGAAGGTTTGATATGAGTAGATCTGATGAGAATAGTGAAAGATATGTTATACCTATGCATAGAAATAATGTTTGGACTAACAAATGGATGTAGGATCCTAGAAATAATTTGTTGCAGGTTAACTCCTATGATCCTAGTGCACAGTACAGGAGAAGCTAGGGATCATTTAAAAGAAAGAGAGGATTAACCCTCTGTTACAGCTGCAGAAGACCAGGACATCTTGCTAAGGAATTCCCTGGAATAAGACCTAACTGTCTTTGTTGCAAAGCTATGGACCATGAAGTGTTGGATTGCCCTAGAATGATTTATAATCTTGAAGGAATGAATCTGAACCAGGAAAACCCTAAGGTAGATCCAGAAATAGCAGAATCCCAGAAATAATCAAAGAAAGTATTGTTACAAATGAAAGAAACCCTTAATGACCACCGACATATCAACTTATCAGAGATCTTCAAAGGAAAATAATGCATTGAAGCAAGAATAGGAGACTTTGACATTGACTATGTTATGGATGAAGAGACATCGGTGAATATCATGACAGAGAGAAATTGGGAAGCTATAGGGAGGCCTGGTATGATTCCTTCATTAGGAGGAGTAGTATTATTCAAAGGAAAATTGGTAAACCTATGTGGAAGGCTCACTCAGATACCTACAAATGCCAATGGAACTTCGACATAAGAAGATTTTGAGATTATTAAACTTATTGAAGACAACGCCCCGTTTACAATGTTACTAGGAAAACCTTGGATTGATAGAGATCAAGCCAGAGGAAAGGAAGAAGAAGAAGTTTTGAAGAAACAAGAGTTAAAAGATTTCATGATCAGAAGGATCGCACACTTGATTGAAGAACATGAGAACATATTGAAGCTATTTAACACTAGAGACCCGGATGTCGAAGTTGCAATAACATTAGAAGACCCACAAGATATTGAAGTACCTATCCCATATAAAGAAGAGGTATTACCCCTGAATCATAAGAAAGAATCTCAACAGCACGCAGTGACTATGTCAAATGAAGATAAGAATCAGAATGGAAAAAGACATACCGAGACGAAGCTCACTGGAAGGAAGGGTAAAAATCTAAGTAAGAAGAGGTATAAGATTGAAAAGTTACAGAAAGTTCCAGAGGGAACTTCACAGGAGGGAAATTTGCAAAATTGGAACTTCGCCGGGATATCAGAACAACGACACATGGCACTTCGTCATGGTGAAGAAATATAGTCGTTGGGGACATTATAACCATTCGAATACTGGACTGAATGGGTAGAAAGGCATTTAAGGCTCGACACTAGACTGTTGGATCGTGCCATAACGGACTAAAAAAAGTTAATGAGGCTTCATAATCATTGCAAGAGACCCATTGCCGAGTTACCTATTTATCCCATCAGGCCATGCACCGAGAACACTTTTGATAACCAAGAGTTTGAGCCCACAGACTAAGTGAATTGTATACACTGATCATTGCGCTCTTGCTGTTTATTCTACTGCAGTGTCTAAGTTATTTTGACCCTGATCTAATTAATCCCGAGCACATATGTCCGAGGAACTCAACGTAGTCGAAGAATCAATGACAGAAGCACTCCTTGACCTGATGACTGAAAGAGTCATGTCAGAGAGAGGATTATCCACAAGTGTACAAGTATCACCCACGAGAGGACTGCAAGCCTCTCTGTCAACTGCTCGAGCCGAACCATCCCAGCCATCAAATGAGAAGCAAACTAAGCACAGGGATGATCTCGCGAATTCTAAGTTGATTCTGAGCATATTACCCACCTATATATCACCTATGAGTAGCACAATAAATCGAGACAGTGTGCCTAGAGACTTTGAGTATGCCTTGATCACTGCGTACCTCCTGAAAGGGATATGCGCAGTTCACGCAGACCAAGAAAATAGTGCAGCGTTGAATTTTAGCGACTTCAACCTCGGAAACAAGAACTTATACAACATGATCGCCCCGCATAAGTACTTGACCAGAACAAAGGGAAATAATTTGAAGATCGTCCCTCAGTCATGGACTATGAACCTTGCGCAGTCTACACTGCTCAATGTCATGAAGATTCCTCACTTCGTAAGACACCAAGAGGTGAATGCATGTGTCAATTTATTGTTGTCCTGTTACCATGGAGGATACTTGTGGTTAAACCACCATATCACAGTGGATCCGACGTTGATCAATCGAATCACAGGGCTAAGTATGCAAGGCCCTGACCCACAGGATTTTTATCCCGAAAAAACCATGGATCACATTCTAGCTCAAAGGATCAAGGACACCTACGACGATGTCGAGAAGGGCACGCGAGGCTACAAGGTAGATTCTATCCATAGAGACGTAGTGCGCCTCGCCTGTCAATTGATCGAAGGAAAGTTAGTACGAAAGAACCAACCCACCCAAGTCTATGGTTTTGTAGTCAACCTCGCAGGGAAGTGCGCAGAGGGCCTACAAATGAATTGGGTGCAGTACCTGGTGAACCAATTAGAACTTGACTGTAGAGAATCCCAGGATCAAGGGTACGAATTTCATTTCAGCTGGCTATTGATCCTGATCGCTTTCATTGCCTGGGAGATGCCGGAAGGTGCGACCTTCCCAGACATCGAGCCCTTTGAACCTTTGGCCACAAAGTTCAGTACACTGTGGTATTCCAGTGACATGAATAAGAAATGGAAGTCAAATGTCGTGTTCCACACATACTACAACCAGTTGAAGGTAGTCATACAGTCCGCGCCTCACATAACTCTGAATACTTGACACAAGTTTCGACCTTTGAAAAATTTTAGCGCTGATAGGCATTTCATTTATATCACAATGCGCGTCAATGGACATAAGCAATAGATGCAGTCCTACTACAAGAGGACAGAGGAGGACTTGCAGGATATCACTAAGGAATTGTCGGCGTACCTCCTTATTCCAGCAGACCCTGCAGACAATGTCGGATACACCCAGACCTAGCAAGATCAAGAAGACTGAAGAGGTCCAGGATTTAGACAGTACATTCGTGAAGACTACTTCCATCTCACCAGAGCAAGGGGGTGATGGCGAAGAGATAGATGGCACAGGAGCTGAGAAACAGAAAGGCGAGGTAACACCACCCAGAGATGAGGAGGACCCCTTGAAGAAAAGGAAGGTTTCCCCTCCGAAGCCTTCTTCCCAAAAGAAGTCGAAAGAAACAATGACCAAGTTGCAGACTATCCTCACCCCAGATGACTTTGATTTCATTGTAGAAGCCCTGAATGATGCTTCATCGGAGATAGCAGAAAAAAAAGAGGCTAAGCAGGAGGAGATGTACAATCAAATTGAGTTTGAACTTCAAGGGGTGCAATAGGCACTATAGTCCAGCCGCGTAGTTTTCACTGCACCTCTGCCACTAGGAACACCAGAACTGGGAGATGAGCCAACTCAACTCCACCGAATCATTGATACAGTCGAAGCTCGCCTTCGACGAGCACAGGAAGAAATAGCGCAAGCCACCCAGGCTTTAGTACCAGTACAGGGAGTCCTTCTAGAGCAACGCAATACTGGAGAACGGGAAAATCTTGCTCTCCAAGCGAAGTGGGATGAAGAAAAAGAACAATTGCAACAAGGCAAGGAACAGTTGCTAGCAGAGTAACTTGCAGTAAAGGAAGCGGTCAACAGAGCACTTCGCTCTGTGAAAATCGTATAAATAAAGACAGAGGATCAAGTCACAAAGCAAGTAGATCATCTCGCAGAAGCCATCCAACAGCTCCAGTAGTGCATAACAGATTTATAGCTACGCATTGTGCCCGACACCCCGCAGGACGTAAGGGACCAGCGAGAAGCAACTGCCCACAACGCAGTTGACAGACTAAAAGCTCTTGCCCTGGAATGAAAACAACTGAGTAATTGCAGCGCCCAAACATATGAGAACCTCATCGAGAATCCGAAATTGCAGGCACTAGAGTCGCAGCTCCAGGAAGCGAAGTAGCACACATACACACTACAGGCACAACTAAAGGCCATGTCGGCCGTAGAAAGAATGAGGCGGTCTCAAGAGAAGTGCACTGCCCAACAACAGATCCATACGGTTCAAACCAAAGTTATGGAAGTCACTCAATGGCTCCAACTAGTACAAGATAAGGCATTCCAATTGTTCATAGAGGTCGAGAGCCGAGGAGCAGAGCTAGAACAGGTTGTCACCACAACAGAACAACGCCTAGAAGGGCCAGTGAATGACATAGTAATCCAGGAGTTCACCAAGAAAGAGGTTGTAGCACATCAGCAGGTCGAAGCAGCTCGAGCCAAAATCGAGGCAGAACTAATCAGACCAGAGTGACTCGGGATGAGTCACATGTGAGTGTTGGGGGCCTGTTGGCCCTTGACCAAGTTTTGGGAGATTCTTGGTCATGTAGACCTATTTTGGACTTCGACAGCCTATCGAAGGAGGAACGCAAGACAAAGTGGAGATCACGGGATCTCGGCCCCTTTTTGGGTTCTTTTTGGGTTTTTTGGATTATGTAACGGGATTGGGATGTCGGTCCATGGGTTTACCCATGCTTAGGCCTATTTTTTAATATATAAATAGATGTCTAGGCAATGTAAGGAGAGGCATCTATGTGATGTTAGGCCGCTAGTCAGATGTGAATGTATGCTAAGTGCAAATAGAGTCTGTACGTTCTTTGTGCATGACTGTAAGAGACTTGCAGAGCTAATTGCAAGTGGTTGTAACGGATAGTGGAAGGCCTTGTGCTGTAACGCAAGGAAGAAGGATCTAGCGAGCTACGTAGATCTTATGTCCTATGCGGAGAAGGGTTTAGAGGCTCTATGCATGTAACCTATTGAGAAGCTAATAAATAATAAGAGTTGGTGGACGTAGCCCCAGGGTGGGGGTGAACCACATAAATACTGTGTTACTCTGCTCTGTGTGATGTTCTGATGCGTTTATATGTTATTTTCTAAGTGCTTTGAGATGATTAGATAAATCTTCTTATTCTTAGTGCTAATGATATGTGAGAATGTTAGATCTGATCTGTATGAATATGTTTAGTGCTTGATCTACTAGATCTGATCTATTTACCTATGCTAAGTGCTTAAATACATTAGATCAGTGTGAATGATGTGAAGCTTTGTTTTATCAATGAAGTAGATATTTATTGCATATTGAGGAACTGACAGTGCTAAGTGCTCTATTAAGTATCATAATCACAGATCTGTGTCCCAGCTAAGGTTACAGACACCTGAGTCTCGCAACCACCCTTGCCTCTACCTCAGGTGAGACTTCATTTGCTTCATAGGTGTTGCCGAAAGGACCAATAGTTAGGATTTTGTTGATGCATTGTTGTAGCGTTGAACTCCGGGTCTGCCCCTGTACCAACATAGATCTAATTTCATTTCATTCCATTTTCTTTTATACATCAAAAAACTCATCTTGAATTATAACAATGAGTTTAGAATATTAATATTTCTTATTCAACTGGTCTTTCAACATTTTAAAGTTTGTAAGTAGTTATGAAAATAAATACTAAATTTAAAGATTTAAATTATATTATAATAAATTTTTTATAATCAATTATATTTATTTAAATTAATTACATATTTTATTTAAAAAAAAATAATTCTTTTTTATTTTATACTTATTTAAAAAATTAAATGTACCATTTAAAACTTATTTAAAAAAATAAATTTACTCAATACTTTTAATATATCTATCTACCCATATATGTATAAGGGGTTTTTAATATATCTATCTATCAGGGGTTTTTAATATATCTATCTACCCCATATATGTATAAGGAGCTTTTAATATATATGTAAGGAGAGGTTGGGAACCTTTACTATACTCTCGAGGAGAGAACCAAACCCTGTATGCCTTCATACTCCCCAAAACATATATCACATGTTATCTTGATGTTCTTTATTATTATTATCTCGGTCAATCATGTTGTGCAAATATCTTTCAAGAGAGTTCCTGTTTTTCTCCTCAAATTGCGGTCGTATGCTTAATAATTTGGATTTTAAATGAGCTACGTCTACTAATAGGATCACTTTTATAGAATCAAAATTTTATCAAAATATTGATTTGCTTTTATCATTAATATATATTTTAATTTATAATTAATAGGTTTTTGGTATTTTTTTTTTAATTTGATACTATAAAATATTGAAATTTGAAGGTTGAATTATTGTTGGTTATACTAAGTATAATACAAAAGAAATATAAATTTTAAATTAATAAATTATAATATAATGATTAATAGAAAATATTATAATGGAATTTATTAATTTCTAGTTATATGTTCCTCCTTAACTTAAGCATAAGCATAGTATTTTCGTAATCACTTACATGAATATAGTGAGATCATTCATCACAATAATTTATATTAACCAAGTAAATTTTTTTATTTTTGAAACAAAGATTTCTTTAAATAGTTATCTTTGTGATTTTAATAAAGAAACGAATATCTAATAAGTGAAGTGAAGGTATGTATTTGTAAATAATGAGATTGAAATGTCTTTGAACTCTTATTGGAGTCCAATTTCCTTAGTTAACAAATTAATCATAATATTTCTAAGCAACAAATGGGAAAATGTTGGGGACAAATCCCTCAATCACAAATTGAGAGCTCTTAAGCTCTTAATCACTAAAGTTATACTATTATTCTTATAGAAATTCCTCACACAACCACCATAGAATCACAACACATTTTTTCCTTCAGAACCACTCCTCTAATGGATAAACCACTCACTTCATTGTTTTACCTCTAATAGTCTCCCATATCTAAGGTAAGAACAAAACTCTCAAACCACATTCTTCTCCTCCACAAATCTACTCACTCGTAAAACACAATTCAAATAGGATAATATTATTTTATTTACATACAATCCTCCACTCATGCACATGTACCTAAACCATATTAATTAACCTAATTAATTTATACTTAAGTTTTGGCCTTAATTAATGATATTAGAGTAAATCAAACTAATTAATATGAATTGAGGTGAAAAAATATGATACTATGGAAAAATGTAGCTATATACTTATTATGCTCAACTCTTGTCTAACTAAAATTTAAGACATGTCCAAAGAGTGTGCTCTAGCAATAAGCAATGTGGTTATCATTTTATCCAAAGAAATTTGCTAAGACTTATTTCTCAAAAAAAAAAAATGTAACTCCTATTTCCCAAAATAAAAATTTGAAACATACTTCCTTTTCTATTACAGATTAAAAGCCAAAATTTATCATTATGTTAACAAGAGACATCATTCCCTTGTGGTTATTCCAGTTATTTGAATTCATATATTTCCTAGACCACTTCTCTCAACAAAGCTATAGTAATAATTTTTTCTAAAGAAATATTTAGAAGATAAAAATACCAATAAAAAATTTTAAATAATAATAAAAAAATTGTATAAAAAAAAAAAAAAACAAGCATACTCACATTACAACAAATCAATATTAATAAGATATCTCACTCCCTTTTAATTACCTCATTATTATAAAATCATGATATATTTAAGCTTATAAACAAATATTTATTTTACTCTCTTGTTATTTCTATATCAATATACTTCAACCTATGAAATATGTGATATATTTATGTTATTCTCATATAACTAGAGTTTGCTATTTCTATATCATTATAATTCAACCTATGATATATTTGGAACTTATAAATAGTTTATAAAAATTTTATTATTTTCCTATCACTTCTACAATATGGGCTAAGAAGGTTTCTTCATAGGATGTTGGCACTTCTACAATATGGGCTAAGAAGGTTTCTTGAGAAGATGTTGGGAAGAGGGTAGAAGTGTTCGCCATTGTCTACTTTGGTTTTTTTAGTTTTAGTTGACTTTAGCCTTGTCTCTAAATTAATGGATGAGGTAATCCATCGCAGCAAATGGTCGGCCATATTTGTAATAGTTATCGAAAAATGCGAGACATTGTCCCTAAAATACGAGTTCTCTTCCATTTTCCGTGCACTTCTTCCGAGTGCACGAGTCCCAATCATGAACACCAGACAAAATGCCCTAATTCTTCACTACTCCATTCCAATGCTGCTCCCTAAACCCTAATCTTTCCAACGGATTTCTCTTCCTATCTCTCGCCATTGTCGGCGGGGCATGAAGTTCGGGGAGTAAAATACGATACTTTTACCATAACAGAGACGGGCATTTGTACTGACATTCTGTGATTTCATTGTCACAAATCCACACGGTTTATCGGGATCCCAACATTAATGTATGCATGAGTGCATGCGCAAGATTAAATAATACGTTTTTCCCCGCAGAATATCAGAAGGCCGATTTAAGATTGAGTTAAGGAGTCATAGCCGA
>ML784331.1:409480-429993 GCA_009831015.1 Picea engelmannii | reverse complement strand
CTCACAAATGTTTTTCTTGCATCAGTGGAAGATTCTATCAATTAATAGTAAGAAGAATATTCAAAGTAATCAGAAAACCGTGATGGATTAGTAAGTCTGTGATATGTGTACTTATTTTGTTAAAGCATTCATTTGATTCAGAGGTTATGTATATGTAACATAACAACGTGTTGGATTCACGGTGGGTGGGTTTACATCATTATGTTCTTTGAGGTCAGGTGTTACAATCTTCTGTTCTTTACAAATTTATTATTATAGTTTGTAAATTTTGTTTGTTTTAGAGAAATGAATATACCTTGTTACTGTAGTATGTTGAGAACTAGGGTTTCAAATCTCCTATTCTGTAAAGAAATTCTTAAATCCTCAATTATTGTTTTTTAAACTCTCTATGTCATAATTTAGATTTACAAGCTGTGTTTCAATCTTTACCTACTTTCTGAAATTTCAAGCTGCGTTTCAATCTTTACCTACTTTCTGAAATTTCAAGCTGCGTTTCAATCTCGAAAACCTTTTATGAAATTAAAATGTTATTAGTCTGAAGTCAGGTGTCAATCTTGTACCATTTTATCAAACCGTAAATATTGTTATTTTATGGTCCGAACACTCTTTTGCCCACAGAATTCAGCAAAATTCAAATGCTTTTACTAGTCGCCATTTTATATTTTTATGCATGACCATATATATAAATGGGCTTATTTTTTTTTGTATTTTAGTGCAAAACAATTTATAGAGATTAGGATTTTCTCGTATTTCTTCACTTTTGTCCAATTTAATATCTCCAGTATCTTTAATATGTTAATAACAAATACTTTCTTGCTTTTCCAGCATTTGAATATGAATAGTGATTAAATATAATTAAAACAGACTCTAACCTTTCTCCATGTCCATCCTATCTTCAACATATCTCGTCCATTTAGCTTTCTTCCTCCCAATGAGAGTTATAAAGGCTCTTTACTCAAAAAAAAATATAGGAAGACAAAAAATGAATGAACATGCAGCCCACGGTGAAACAAGCTGCACCTAGCTTCTTTATTCCTTAAACAATCAAAGATACATGCATATATAAGATTACATTCATTTAGGGAGATCAAACAAACTCTTAGAAAATAGGATTTAAGTTCTAAATACAAACACAATCAAAAAACTTAAAAATAATGAAGATTAACTGTGATTTAATGTACTCTAAACTCAATAATGGTTCCAACCCTCTAATAGTTTCAACGTCTAAACCTAATTTCATCCTATATAATGTACTCCTCATTGATTAAATGAATGCAGTGTGGCTTTGCTTTGATGGCCTCCAGGTGTTGCCTCGCCTAAGAGCAGTAGCATCTGGTTCCTTTCCATTCTTCCTATTTTCAAGTTGATATCAGAGCGTGGAGGTTCGTTGTTGCGTGGAGGTTTGTGGATAGTCACATCCCTGCTATTCTGGAAAGGAGAAACTTGGGAAGCTAAACCCCGAATTGACAAAGCGATTCTCTCGACACCTATTCCGACATTGAATGCTTTTTGGTTGATGCATGATTTTCGTTTGTGAGAGAGTGACTGCATCACCACTCTTCAAGTGGATTCAACAGAACCTATCACAATACTATTTTCCTCGATTCATGAGGAGGCAGTGAATTCTATGAGAGCGCGGTTTTGAATAAGGGTGTCCACTAATCAATTTCTTTCTAGTGACAAAATCTACACATCGTCGGGGGAGACGAGCACCGCGGCCCTGTACGCCGAGACTGAGACCCTCCAGTCCAACAGAGGCGACACTGATACCTCCAGCATCCCCGCCTTTATAACTTGCATGTGGGAAACCTATACAACTTTCATTGAGTGTTCCCTCTCTTCTCTCTGGATTCTGATTTCCTTGTTAAACAAGTGAAGTTCATACTTTAAACGAGACTTGTCCTTTTCTATGATCTCCAGTTTCTAGTATTACAAGAGTTTGAGTGAGGAAGCCTACACCAGATCGTTGCTCTGTAAAGCAGAGAGTTGATCTGATCACTGGAAGCGAAAGAAGGATTTTCTGCTGCGTGAAGGAACCCGTCCTTCTCCAATATTTCTGGAATAGAGCCATTGGTGTTTTTGTTGCTAACACCTCCATCTTGGGTTTGAGAGGCCGCACCATTGTCTCTGCTAGTTTCCATTCTTGGCCCATGGTCGATGCTTTGGAGAGGATTTTGTTGCATAAAGGAGTTTGCAGAAATGGCGAATCCACTTGAAACTTATCTCAATGAAGCCAATAAATTGGATGGCTCTAATTTCGTCAATTGGAAATTCAAAATGAATACCTTGATGAAAGGTTATGGTGTATGGATGATCGCGAAAGAAGATGAAGCACGAACCGATGCGTCTGCAGGTGCGACAGTGGAAAAATCCAAGATTGGAATAAGCACGAGAACAAAGACAAGGTATAATTACCCTTTCCCTAAATGGAATGCTAGAGGACTATCAAAGGTTTATAATAGGCCTTGCAGCGAGAGATAAAGCTCCTACCTTTGAGGAATTGATAGGTATATTGTTGCAAGAAGAAGAGAGGCACACGTATTTGAAGTCGAATTTGAAGCCTCAGAATTCAAACTTAGAACTATGGACAAATAAGAGATTCCCTAAAGGGAAACCAGGAGAAGGAGGCAGAGGAGGAAGTTCATTTCAAAGGAAGTCATTTCCAAAGCCAAATCAAGGTATGCAATCTAATAGAAATTAACCTAAGTGTTTCTATTCTGGTAGGATTGGGCATCTTTCCAGAGAATGTTATAAGAAGAAAAATAATGAGGCTGGGCATAAAAATAGAAAACATTCAAGACATTTTGCAGAAAAAAACCCAAATTTTGATTCAAAAGATCTCATATTGTTTGTGTCTAATGTTGCACTCTCTGCTAAACTTGATGATGTTGACGCATAGTTTGTTGATTCTGGAGCCTCAATTCACATGACATGTAATAAGAATTGGTATATTAACTTTAAAGAAACACATAATGGTGCCCATATTTGTCTTGGAGATGATCGTTCCTATCAAATCAAGGGATATGGAGATATTCCAGTAACACTTCCGAATGGAACCGTTAGACACATTCAAAATGTTGTGTATGTCCCTGGGATAAAGAAAAACTCGATTTCTATGTCCACAATTATAGATCAAAATTTGAAGGTCGAATTCTTCAAGACACATTGTATAGTGAAGGACTTGCAAGATCATTATAGAATTGTTTCCTCGGTTGTCAAAGTTGGAGGTCTGTACAAACTTGATGTCACCAACAAGAATCATCAAGCATTGACTTCTGCAACTATGCCTATAGAAACTCTTTGGAACCAAAGGTATGGTCACATTAATTATCATTATTTGTTGTTATTACAAAAACAAAGTATGGTTGAAGGACTCCCTATGTTGAATAATGAGTATGTTGCTTGTGAAGGTTGTGCATTAAGAAAGATGCACATAGATGAATTCCCCTCTAATTCTGATAGGAGAAAGAAAGATGTATTAGAACTTATACATACTGATGTTTGTGGACCAATGCAGACAAGTTCCTTAGGTCGTGCTTATTATTTTTTGTTATTTATTGATGATTGCACAAGATACACATGGGCTTATTTCCTTAGAAAAAAGAGTGATGTTTTTGAATACTTCAAGGAATTTAAAAACTTGGTGGAGAAGAAAACAGGAAAGACTATTAAAATCCTCCACTCAGATCCAGGGGGAGAGTACATATTAGGGAACTTCATCAAGTATTGCAAAGATCATGGAATAGTACAACAATTTACAATACCCCATACTCCACAGCAGAATGGAGTTGCAGAAAGGAAAAACATAACTCTGGTGGAATGTGCACAAAGTATGATGAAAGGTAAGAATCTCTCAAATTATTTTTGGGTTGAGGCCATTAGCAATATTATTTATTTAAAGAATAGAATTCCAACAAGTTGTTTTGATCACAAAACTCCTTTCGAAGCCTTGTATGATTCTAAATCAACAGTTAATAATTTGAGGATATTTGGTTGTAAAGATTTTGCGCATATTCCAAAGGAGAACAGGAAGAAGCTTGATGTTAAATCTATCAAATGCATTTTTATATGGTACTGCTCAAAATTTAAATCATATAAATTGTTTGATCCATCTACTCACAAAGTGTTTGCAAGTATAGATGTAATTTTCCATGAGCAGACATAAGGAAATAATGAAGACAATAATCATTAAGGATGGCATGTAATTCTTGAAGATTAAGAGTTCAAATAAGAGAAGCGTCAGTAGGAAAAGGCAACCAGTGACATGGATACATCCAACAGTGAAGAAGAATCTTCACAAAACGGAGAAGAAGTCACCAACCAATTGAGAAGATCTCCATGACATGTTCGTCCACCTGAAAAATATAAATATTATTCCTTGATGAGTAGTATTTAAAATGTCATAGAACCCATGAGTTTTAATGAAGCTAATGAACATGAAGAGTGGAGAAAAGCAATGGAGGAAGAATATGACTCTATAATGAAAAACAAAACTTGGTAATTGACTGAATTGCCTAAAGATAAAAAACTCATAGGATGTAAATGGATATACAAACCTAAATTCAAAGAAGATGGTAGTATAGATAAATATAAAGCCAGATTGGTGGAAAAAGGGTATTCGCAGAAGGAGGGAATTCATTATGCATAAACATTTGCACTGGTAGCTAAATTAAATACTATAAGATTGCTAATTACACTAGCTACAAAGTACCATTGGAAGCTTCACCAATTAGATGTACAAAATATTCTTTTCTAAATGGTGATTTAAAGGAGGTTTACCTTACTCAACCAGAGGGGTTTGCGAAAAGTGGTCAAGAACATTTAGTGTGTAAATTAAAAAAAACATTGTATGGACTGAAACATGCACCTAGGTCATGGTATGAGAAGATAGATTCCTTCTTTCTTCAGTAGGGTTTTATGAGGAACAAAAGTGATCCAAATATCTATACCAAATTTGATGAAAAGGGGCATGTTGTATTTATTTCCTTATATGTTGATGATTTAATTATTATAGGAAATTCAGAAAAAATGATTAGTGGAATTAAGAAGAAAATGTCACAGGTATTTGAAATGAAAGATCTTGGTGAATTACATTATTGCCTAGGTCTTGAAGTTTGGAGAAATTTTGGTCAAACCTTTGTGTCTCAAGGTAAATATGTCAGAGAAGTATTTAAGAAGTTTAAAATGGATCAGTGTAAAGTTTCTTATGTTCCAATGTAGCATAACATGAAATTTTAATGTGATGATGGTTCGAAGGAGGTAAATGGTACAATGTATAGACAGATGGTGGGAAGCTTGAACTATCTCACTACAACCAGACCTGACATAGCATATTTTGTTAGTGTGTTAAGTCAGTTTATGGAAAAACCTATAGAAAACCATTGGAATGCAGCGAAAGGGGTACTCATGTATCTCAAAGGCACAATTGATTATGGTATTAAATATACTAATTCATTCTATGTTGAGCTGACAGGTTACTTAGATTCAGAATGGGCTGGAAATCCTGATGATCAGAGATCTACTACAAGTTATGCCTTTGGCATTGGATCCATGATTGTTTCATGGAGCAATAAGAAGCAACCTACTGTATCTTTGTCATCCACTGAGGAAAAATATAAATCATTGTGTGCAACAACTTGTGAAGTTTTTTGGTTGATAAGACTACTTCAAGATGTTGGAGAAGAACAAAGGAAATCTACGATAATAAAATATGATAACCAGAGCTCAATCATATTGGAAAATAATCCAGTTTACCATTCAAGGACAAAACATGTTGATACTCAGTTTCATTTTGTTTGAGAAAAGATGCAGTCTAATGACATTGCTTTAATGTATTATAATACTAGTGAAAATGTTGCTGATATTTTTGCTAAGCCTCTTGGGAAGATAAAATTTTAACTGAAATAATGGATATTAGTTGCGATTTAATGTACTCCTCTAAACTGAATAATGGTTCCAACCGTCTAATGTTTCCAACCATCTAAACCGAATGCCATCCTATATAATGTACTCCTCATTGATTAAATGAATGCAGTGTGGCTTTGCTTTGATGGCCTCCAGGTGCTACCTCACTTGAGAGCAATTGTTTCCTTTCCATTCTACCTATTTTCAAGTAAAAATTTCTGCATTATTTCCAAGTCTCCCCCTTAATGGAGAAAGGATTGATTTCCACACCTAACATCTCCCTAAAAAAATTCAAATTTCATCTTCCCAAGGGACTTAGTGAAAATATTAGCAGAATTTTCACAAGTATTAAAATACATTAGAGAAACATCTTTAGATTGTATTTTGTCTCTAACAAAATGAAACTGAGCTTCAACATGCTTTGTTCTTGCATAATAAACTAGATTATTTTCCAACTTGATTGAGATATGGTTGTCACATTTAATCACTATATCTTTCCTTTGTTCTTGTCCAACATCTCGAAGAAGTATTCTCAACCAAACAAATTCAAAAGTTGCTACACACAAATCTTTATATTCTTCCTCGATAGATGACAAAGATACAATAGGTTGCTTCTTTCTACTCCATGAAACAATCCCAGATCCAATACTAAAAGCATAACCTATAGTAGATCTATGATCATCTAGATTACCATCCCAATCTGCATCTAAGTAACCTGTTATCTCAACATCAAATGAATCAATATATTTAATACCAAAATCAATTGTTCCTTTGAGATACATGATTACCTCTTTCGCTGCTTTCCAATGGATTTCAAGAGGTCTCGCCATAAACTAACTTAACACACTAATAGAATATGTTATGTCAGTTCTAGTTGTAGTAAGATAGTTCAATCTCCCCACCGGTTGTCTATATAGTGTACCATTTAGCTCCTTTGAACCGTCATCACAAAAGAGTTTCATATTCTATTGCATGGGAACAAAAGCAACTTTACATTGATCCATTTTAAACTTCTTAAGCACTTCTCTGACACATTTACCTTGTGAAACAAAATTTTGACCAAAGTTTTTCCAAACTTCGAGACCTAAATAGTAATGTAACTTACCAAGATCTTTCATCTCAAATACTTGTGACATCTGTGCCTTAATTCCAATAATCGATTTGTTAGAATTTACTGTAATAATTAAATCATCAACATATAAGGAAATCAGTACAACATGCCCCTTTTCATAAAACTTGGTATACATATTTGGATCGCTTTTTCTCCTCATAAAACACTGTTGAATAAATAAGGAATCTATCTTCTCATACCATGACCTAGGTGCATGTTTCAACCCATACACAGCTTTCTTTAATTTACATACTAAATGATCCAAACCATTTTTCACAAACCCATCTGGTTGAGTAAGGTAAACCTCCTCCTTTAATTCACCATTCAGAAAAGCATATTTTACATCTAATTGGTGGAGATTCCAATGGTAATTTGTAGCTAATGCAATTAACAATCTAATGGTATTTAATTTAGCTACAGGTGCAAATGTTTATGCATAATCAATTCCCTCCTTTTGTGAGTACCCTTTTTCCACCAATCTTGCTTTGTATTTGTCTATACTACCATGTTCTTTAAATTTAGGTTTGTATATTCATTTACATCCTATGGGATTTTCATCTTTAGGCAATTCAGTCAATTCCCAAGTTTTATTTTTCATTATAGAATCATATTCTTCCTCCATTGCTTTTCTCCACTCTTCATGTTCATTAGCTTCATTAAATATAATGGAGTCTATGACATTTAAAACATTACTCATCATAATATTTGTACATTTCAGGTAGACGAATCTGTCGTGTGGATCTTCTTAATTGGTTGTCTTCTTTGCCACTTTGTGAATATCCTTCTTCACCTCTAGGTGAAATATAAGTTCTAGATGTATCCATGTCACTGGATCCATATTCCTGATGTTGTTGTGTGTCTTTAACTTCTTATTTTATCTCTTCATCTTCAAGTAGTACATGCCATCCCTCATGATTGTTTCCATCATTGCTTCCTTCTGCTTGTTCATGGAAAATTACATCTCTACTCATAAAAACTTTGTGAGTAGATGGGTCAAACATTTTTTAAGCTTTGAATTCTGAATAGTACCCTACAAAAATACATTTTATGGTTTTATCATCAAGCTTATTTCTATTCTCCTTTGGAATATGTGCAAAATCCTTACAACCAAACACCCTCAAGTGATTAACTACTTGTTTAAAACCATACAAGGCTCCGAAAGGAGTTTTAAGATCAAGATACCTTGTTGGAATTCTATTATTTAAATAAATAGTAGTACCATTGGCCTCAACCGAAAAGGAATTTGAGAGATTCTCACATCTAATCATTCTTCGTGCACACTCCACCAGAGTTCTATTTTTCCTTTCTGTAACTTCATTCTATTGTGGAGTGCGGGGTACTGTGAATTGATGTACTATTCCATGATATTTATAATACTTGATGAATTTCCCCAATCTGTACTCTCCCCCTTGATACGAATGGAGGATTTTTATGAACTTCCCTGTCTGCTTCTCCACCAAGTTTTTGAATTCTTTAAACTACTAAAAAAAATCACTCTTTATCCTAAGTAAGTACACCCATGTGTACCTTATGCAATCATCAATAAACAACAAAAAATAATAATCACCTCCTAGATATTTCGTCTGCATTGGCCCACAAAAATCAGTATGCACAAGTTCTAATACATCTTTTTTTCTCCTATAATAATTAGTGGGGAATTCATCTCTGTCCATTTTCTCTAATGCACATCCATCACAAGCAACATAATCATTCTTCAACATAGGGAGTCCTTCAACCACACTTTGTTTTTGCAACAACAACAAATCATGATAATTGATATGACCATACCTCTGGTGCCAAATAATTTATGTTGACATGGCTGCAGAAGTCAATGATTGATGATTCTTTCTGGTGACATCAAGTTTGTACAAGCCTCCAACTCTGACTCATGAAGCAACATGTTGATAATGATTCAATAAGTCCTTCACTATGCAATGTGTCTTGAAGAATTCGACTTTCAAATTATGATCTGTAATTTTGGACAAATATATCAAAATTTTCTTTATCCCGGGCACATACACAACATTGCGAATGTGCCTGACAGTTCCATTTGGAAATATTACTAGAATGTCTCCATATCCCTTGATATAATATGCACATTCATCTCCAAAATAAATATTGACACCATCGTTTGTTTCCTTTAAGTTCACATACCATTTTTATTGCATGTCATGTGGATTGAGGCTCCATAATCCACAAACCATGCGTCGACATCATCAGTTTCAGTAGACAATGCAACATTAGACAAAAACAGTCTGAAATCCTTTGAATCAAAATTAGGGTTCTCTCCTGCAAAGTGTCCAGAATGTTTTTTGTATTTATGCCTAGCCTCATCACTTTTCTTCTTATAACATTCTCTGGAAAGATGCCCAGTCCTACCACAATAGAAACACTTAGGCTCATTTATGTTAGATGATATACCTTGATTTGTCTTTGGAGATGAATTTCTATGAAATGGAATTCCACCTTTACTTCCTTCTCCTTGTTTCCCTCTAGAGAATTTATTCTTTGTCCATAGTGCTAGGTCTGTATTTTGAGGCTTAAAATTCATGCGCCTCTCTTCTTCTTGCATCAATATACTTGTTAGTTCTTCAAAAGTGGGAGCCTTCTCCCTTGCTGCAATACCTGTTATAAACATATGATAGTCTTATGCCATTCCATTTAAAGTAATTGTAACAAGATCAGTACTAGATATTGATTCTCCTATATTTCCCAACTTGTCTTTCAAATCTTTAATTCTTGGAACAAAAGCACTAACTTATTCATTTGATTCCATTTTAATACTCAACTGTTTACTTTTCAAGAAAAGGATTCAATTTGTATATTTAGTCTCATACAAATCCTTAAGTGTTTTCCAAGAATAAGTAGAAGTCTTACAATCCCTAATATGAGGAATTATATTATCTTTTACAGACATTCTTAACAACAACTTTGCTTTGTTTTCCCATTTGTCCCAATCTTGGATCGATGTTGTTGTTGCACCTGCAACTGCATCGAATTCCGCTTCATCTCCTTTTGTGATTTTCCATACACCATAACCTTCCATCAAGTTCTGCATCATAAATTTCCATTTAGCATAATTTGATCCACCCAATTTATTGGCTTCATTGAGATAGGTTTCTGCAAGTGGATTAGGCATCTAGACATAAAATCTGCTACTATCTACCCCTTTTTAGTTGGTTCCTTGCTTACTTCCAAATAACTCTGATCGAGCACTCGTGACTAGGAAACCAACACACCCAACTATCCCCTGCAGCTCCACAACATGACACCTCGTTGCTCACCAATGGCATAGTACTGCTACACCAGTCGTGGTTCGAACCTCCGCCAAACAACAACACACACAGACTTCACAACTAGTGCAATGGTAAATTCAATCCACTGATCTCTGCTCAATCATTATGATCCACAAAAGTAATATATCTATAATGGAACGCCTATTTTGAGAAACTCTTCCAACAAAAAAACACTTCATGTTGCATTAGTAACATATGCTAGTCTTTCCACCTCCAACAACCCACCTCTGCAGACAACTCCACTACTGGTGCACCCAACCACTTCCGTAGATCACTTCACAGGTTCCACCGGTTTGGATTCCAAAACTATGGTGGTGGCCCAAAACCCTGCAACGACTCACACAACCTTTATTTCCAACCCAATATTGATCTTCACAACTCAAATCGGCAGTCTCCAACATGTCGATCAATCCTTCTCTGTTACCAACTTAAAAATAGGAAGAAAAAAAAGAATGAACCTGTAGCTCACAGGTGAGACTATCTACACCTGGAGGTTGTCGAACATCGTTGTTTCTTCATTCCTTAAACAATCAAAGATACATGCATATATACGATTACATTCATTTAGGGAGATCAAACAAACTCCTGGAAAATAGGATCTAAGTCCTAAAGACAAACACAATCAAAACTACCTAACAAATACTTTCTCCATTATTTCCAATTTCTTCTTCTTCTTGACAACAACTTTGGATATCTTTGTGTTTTGACGTCGATCACATGAAATATGACTTTGTCCGAATAGTCACAAACATGGATAACTAATTCTGGTCTTGTCTCAATCAATATGAATGATCAACAAACATGCAAAATAAGGGAGAGGTGAAAAGTTTGGAGTTAAGGGAGAAGAATTTTAAATAAGAGAGATAAAAGGTGAAGAAAGAAAGAAGCAAGGAAAATCTCAATGAATAATACCAATGTGATTAGTTATAAGGGGATTAAAATAAAAATATAAAAGAGAAACAAGGTTTAAGGACAAAGACAAGGTAGCCATCTTCACCATTGAAATTAGCAGGATGTTTTTCAATTTCTAATGTTTCTCAAATGATAGTATAGGAGTGATGAGGTGCAAGAATTTTAATTTAGTCAACACAAATTAGGTGTTTAAAGTTTAGAATTGTGGGAGTGCAAATTTATCCTAGTGTCCTAAATGTATGGAAGAGAAATGAGAGCATGTGAATGAGAACAGGATAGGAGTTTTTAGATTTAGATTTAGAATTGTAGGAGAATAGCCATTAACCCTAACCGCATTTGTGAGGTGCCATTTTTCTTTTTCAAAAAAATGTTGCATTAAAATTCGAATGACTCAAGTAGCTATAGTTTTTTGAAACCACATATTTTTTGGACTAGATGATGATAAGCATGGTCACTTAGTATCTATTTCTCTTTTTCCTATAAACTTAGTGGTAAGGATGTCATTAAATTACAAAGTTAAATTAATTAATTTAATTTATTAAATAATTTAAAAGTGACTTTTTGTTCTAAATGGTAGAAATACAAAATGTTTTTGATTCTCTTGAGTTTAATTTAAAAAAACTGAAATCTTTGGTTAAAATTATTATAAGGCTTGTAAGATTCCCTGTTTTCCTTTAAAACTTGTATAAAAAAATTATTTTTACAACAATAAATATATAATTTTAATCTTTAACTTTAAATCAGTAATCGATTTATATTTACCATACTGCTAATGCACATGAACTGTAGTATTCGCTGTAGATCTAACAAAGTTGAAACTGAGAGCTGGATTTAGAGCATCCATCGTATTAGCCTGCAATGTTATAGCCTTATAGTGTATCACGTCTACCCTTGTCCCTTCCCAAAATCTCTTCTTTAACCGGATCGAGGCTTTGTTTACTTTCAGATTCACAAATTTTCTTGTTTCTTCCATTGTATTCCTTCACAATTCAGGTTTGGTTGGTTTGTTTACTTTCAGATTCCCAATTTTTTTTTGTTTTTTCCATTGTATTCCATCACAATTCAGGTTTGTGGCTGCAAATCTCATAATCAGGAGACACTTGTAAAAATCCCCTCACCCATGGAATTTTCAATAACAATGACAAGCATCCCATCTGATAGACTCCACACTTCTTTACTGGCTGGTTTCCATGAATTCTCCATAACCATTAGTATCCTGGTTGCGGTGAATTTTATTTTTGAATGCAAAAATGAGTTTAGTATAGTGAGAATTTTATTTTTGAATGTAAAAATGAGTTTAGTATAGTGAAATTTTTTTGGGGTATTTTGATTATAGAGAATTAATCACTTAAATCTGCATATCTAACAATTTTTCATCTGATTTTGGGAAACATTAAAAAGAAAATATCCTCTCAAAGGACCAAAATTTAGAACACTTAAACTATGTAAAATTGAAAAAGGCCAAATCCAAGAAAATCCATGACTCACTATATAATCTAGACAGTCAGCCAATGATGTAGTAAATAATTTGCTCTGTCATTAACAAGCTAATTCCACTAATGAATTTCAATAATCATTAATTGTCATATTTTGACATACTAGAAAGATAATCTATAAAATCTTAACCTTCAATTTTTTTAATGACTAAGAATATCCTAAACATATTAAATAGTGTCCATAAAAACTTTATTTATACTTAAAAGATGATTAAATCTGACTATTTTCAAAAAGTATACTCTTTTTGACATAATTATATTTTTTTTAATAAATAAAACTAGTTTAAAACCAACAAAGTTAATTTTATTTTTAAAAACCAATAAAAATAATTATTACAAAATTAAAATTTTAATTTTAGAAAATTGTTACAAAATTAATAATTTTAATTTAGAAAACTAAACAACAAAGGTAAAATTAACATGTTTGTACTTTGTAGATAACAAATGATGTTACAAGGAACATAAAAATGGACACTTTGACTTAGCATGCTTTGTCCAAAATTTCAAAATGGGATCCCAAGCTTGAATGAGGGATTATTCATGTATGTGCCTAGACATAATCTTTGATGCAGAAATATTAATGAATTATTTGTATGATATGAAAACTTTATATGGTTTTTGTAGGACCAATTCTTCCAGATGAAAGAAGAGCCAATGGAAGACGAGAGCTAAGAAGGTCGAGAATCCTTAAGCAAGGGCGGGGGCAAGGATATTGATATTCTAACAGAGGAGGTAAACAAGCAAAGAATCTATTCGCGTAGACCGGGGAGTGGCCTATAAAGGAGGAAACCCGAGGACAGTTACCTTGCTGTCTGAACCGAGTTATATATTAACAACGACCGCACAAACATAAACCCTCAACCTATCGGTCGGTCGAGCGAGTGCTAGAAAGAAATGCTCCAAATATTTCCTGCCCATTTTTAGGCCAGCTGGTAGATCCTCGGGGTTACATCTATTCTCCAAGGTTTCGGCCGCAGGACGAAGTCCTGTATGTCCCTGCCCAACGCAGAAGCTTTACCCACAACGGACACACTGCCACGACAGATTCAGTCCTACCACACGCGCATATGACTTACCGCATCATATTCGCACAGCACGAACCTCTACCCCAAGGGAGACGGAACACCGGACTAAAACTAACTATGCTTTCACCTTTGCCTTTATCTCTGCTAGTGCTGGTGGGGAAATTCGGTAAATTGCTACTGTTGAGTGGTTATTCAAATTTGAATGCAGGGAAAGAGATTTGGATCAGTCGAAATCCATCGGGAAAAATCATGGACTACTAAGGAGCAATAGGGAAAAGGAAATGCAAAGAGAAGTTGCATGGTCATCGCTCATGGGGTTTTTAGGTAACCACGGCGCTACTAACAAAGAATAGTATCCGAAGCTCTTTTCATTTTAATTTCCTAACCCGTAAGGACAATAATTTGATCGTTCTATTCCCGGAAATACAATAATTTGGGTGAAGTCGTAACAAGGTAGCCGTAGGGGAACCTGCGGCTGGATCGAATCCCTCTTCCTGTGTTGCTGAGACATGCGCCTTAGGATCAATGTCATCTCTTACTTATTACGGATCGGGTGAGAACGTTACCTCCTCTTTTGGTTCTTCTTCTTGACTTCGCCACCTCGTCTTATTTTCATATGCAGGCGGGCGATATATTTCAGAAACTTCTCTTATCAGTATTTGTGAAGAAACTTCGGTTACAAGGTAAGGTGGGTATAACAAATACTGATAAGAGAAGTTTCTGAAATGTATCGCCCGCCTCCATATGAAAATAAGACGAGGTGGCGAAGACAAGAAGAACCACCAAAAGAGGAGGGTCGGACTGGATTTGGATCTTAATCAACCGCCTCCTTCTGCACAGGGGGTACCCGAGGAGTCTACTGAGTCAGCTTGGGCGGAGGTCCTCAAAGCCACCCCTATTTAGGTAGCGCTTCTCAGGATCGCCCCTCTTCCCTGACAGTACTTTGGCATCCTAAAGCTTGGTGCAAAATAATAACTACATTTTGAAATATGATTATAACTTTTTTGTACTTACTATCCACACGTCCCGATAGCCGGGAATAGTATATACATGTTTCAAATATGATTACAAACCTTATTGTACTTAAGGCGGTGAATATTGCTTCTCCTTTGTAAGGCAAGCTAAAGGTGTTGAGGGGCAGCTCACCTGGCAAGGTTCTATGCATCTTAATTTTGCCTCGGGCTCGCCCTCCTCGTCTTCCTTTTGGTTAGGCTTCGCATAAACCTCCTCGCCCTTTCGATGGCCGGGCGAGCCACATGCAGCCTCGTGTAGGTAGTGGGTGCAACCAACATCCCATGAAACCTCTAGGTTAATGCTATGGCGACCGAAAGGTCTGCGAAACCAGCCATATGGGGGATAAATGCAGTGTCAGTTTTTGGAGCAACCTCCTGCTATCCACTATCTTGCCATCTCCTGGACCTTCAAATACTGACCTGTCCTTTCAAGGACCTGTAACCTTTAGAGCTATTCGAGTTGATTGCTCCCTCTTAACTTCACTTCGCTTAATAGGAATCCTTCTCCGCCCAATGCAAAAGGGCACCTTAATCATGTGCCCCACCCATAAAGGTGCACCTCCCTCTCTTTTATGGATGGAACCCTCTCTTTCAAATTAAATCAATTCGGGCATAAGCTCATAACCTCTGGGTTCAAAAGGAGGAGTAGAATTTATCAGAGGAAGATAATATTAGTAATGGGAATCTAGAGAATCTAATCTATGGCATGACTTCCACGAGACTATTGCATGGGGGTAGGTTAGTTCATTGAATCAGTCAGTCAAGGTCGATCTGGTTAGACCGCTTATAACGAGACTATCCTTATGACCAGAAAATAAGAGGGGAAACTCGCCGAAGGAGATTGTTTCAGGGGAAATAGTAAGGGATTCTCACCGAGGTGCAATAGAGCAGTGGGTTTGCCACCTCTGTGACAGTTAAAGCAACAGATCCTCCAGTATAGATAGAAGCATAAGTATAGGTTCCAAAGGCAGAGCCTGTTCGAAAGTCTATTGACCGTGGGAAAGCAGCAACGATAGCACCAAAACAGAGGAAAAAGAAAACCCCGTTGTTTCTCTCCCTACTCGGTCTTGGCGGTCAACATAATTTACTGCGGGCCCCCATACCATAAAGCAATAATACCTTATTTCAGCAAGCAAATAAGGAAGGGGATTCATCCCCGGTGTTAAAACAGAGATTAATTAAGATGTAATGTTGATTAGTATAGGTGGTGAGAAGAAATCTAAAAGCATAATTAAATGTGATAGTTGGTCAAGACGGCGGACTGCAGAAAATATCAAGAAACCGCCGGAAGTTCTGTAGGTTTCGAGATAGACCTGCTGCATGTAAATTTTCTATAAATTCACATCAATCGAACCCATTCTGCATTGTCTCAGTTTCAATTTCTCTATGTTGTTTTAATTGTGTGTTATGTTCTTCCTGCTCTCTTCATGGTATCGGAGCGATGTTGATACTGGGTTGTCCACTGATATGGGTTTTGTTCCTCCTTTTCTCTCATTTCTTGAAGATTGAATTGTGAGTTTTTATGAAGTGTTGTCTGCTGGAGGTGCTGTCAAATTAATTGTTGTCTGCTGCCAGATGCAGAGAAAAGCCCCTAATGCAGAAGCCAGATTAACTAGTGAAGGAGGCTGCGTTGGTGTGAGGAAAGCCGCCACAAAAAGGGTGACCCTATTTTTTCTCTAATCACAAAATTTGTTGAAGTTTTTTTGGGTTAACCATTGGGTTCTGGGAGTCTCTTTTTTAAAATAATAACAAGGAAATTTAAAAGAGTAGGAAGGAATATTTTTCATTGATAAAATGGCCATTGATATGGGTATAATTCCAGAAATTAAGTTAAATGGGAAAAATTATAATGATTGGGTGCATAAAATAGAGTCATTTTTAATAATGAGGAAGCAATATGATTTAGCAATATGAAGTATTTGCAGAAATTAAAAATTTAAGAGAAGGGACTGAAATATGGAAGGTACTTAAGCAATTGTATCATAATACAAGTGAATCATGGATCTTAAATCTTACTAGTGATTTACATAATTTGAGGTTGTCTAATAATCAAGAAATTGCACCTCATCTAACCAAGTTGAAAGATACGCGTAATGAATTAGAGAGTCTTGAAAAAACATTGGAAGAAAAGGAGTTTGTCCATATCACCCTTCAGAGCCTTCCTAGTTTCTATCAGAATTTCATTAGAGGGCTTGACACAGATGATAAAATTCCCACTATTTTTGTAGCTAATATTACTGTCAAGTTAAAAGAAATGGGACATGCAACAAAAACAACTTAAATTTTCAAATCATAAAAACTCTATAAGAGAAAAAGGTACTACTATCTGTGTTTCACTTAATGCCAATGTTTCAAATAAAGATGAATGGGTCATAGATTCAGGTGCAACTAGGCATATGTCCCATAATAAGGATTACAAAATGATTGCAATAAGGAGAAAATTTTTCTTGGAGATGATACAACACTAGATGTGATTGGAACTAGAAATGTCTCTATTGAAGATGGAGTATTCAATAATGTTATGTTGGTTTCCAATCTTAAGTCAAATTTACTCTCTGTTACTCAAATTGCAAATCAAGGTTATAAGGTTGAGTTTTATAAGGACAAGTGCTTAATTAAAGATATTAATAGTAATTATAAAGTGGTTGCTTCTGGATATGTAGAAAATGGACTTTATAAGTTTGAAAGGTTTACCTCAAATGAGAGAGCTTTGGTTGCAGAAGTTGATAATGTGAGTAGGTTGTGTCATGAGAGGATGGGACATTTAAATTACAAAAGTCTAAGTTTGATGAAAGGTTTGAAATGGTGTATGGACTACCTAAAATTTCTCCAAGGCAAGGAGTTTGTGAAGGATGCATGTCTGAAAAGAAACATATGGAGAAATTCATAAAAGGATAATCATGGAGAGCCAAGACTCCACTTCACTTGGTTCATAGTGACCTTATGGGGCCGTTAGAACATCCTTCTATTTCAGGTTTCAGGTATTTCTAACATTTATTGATGACTATAGCAGAAGGATTTGGGTTTATTTTCTAAAGAACGAAGATGAGGTATTTGGGAAGTTCAAGGAATTTAAGGATTTTGTAGAAAAACAAAGTGGAAATTCTATTAAGATTTTAAGGACTGATAATGGAAAAGAATATGTAAACAAAGAGTTTGATCATTATTGTAAGTATAATCGAATTAAAAGAGAACATACAGTCCCTTATACACCTCAACAAAATGGGGTAACTAAAAGGAAGAATAGGACTCTTATGGAGATGGCTAGGTGTATGCAACATGGTAGAAATATGGATCCAAAATTTTGGGCTGAAGTTATAAATACTGCAGCTTATATTGTCAATAGGACACCTACAATTGTTGTCAAACATAAGACTCATGAAGAATCTTGGAGTAGAAGAAAACCAACTGTAAGTCATTTCAAGGTTTTTGGGTGTAATGCTTATGTTCATATTCCTGATGAAAAGAAAAATAAACTTGATAGAAAAAGTCACAAATGTATTATGGTTGGTTACAGTGAAACATCTAATGCCTACAGGTTGTATGATCCTGAAAAGAATGAAATACTCATTAGGAGAGATGTAATATTTGATGAAAGACGCATGCCATGTACCAAATCTTCTTCCATTTCTCCTATTTCATCAATTCTTAGTGACCAAACTAGAGAATAAAATCTTGATGAAATGGCTAATGAAGAAAGTTTTGAATCTTGTGAAGAAGAAATTGTTGCTCCATGTACACAAGACGGTTCTTCCACAAAAACAAGAACTCTTCAAGAGATTTATCAAGAAGGTCCAAGAAAACATTATGCCAACTATTCTCTTACGACAAGAGTAATGCATGTTGATGATCTAGTCTTTGAAGAAGCTCAAGGAAAACCAGAATGGGACGCTGCAATGAAAGATGAATATGACTCTTGGGAGTTGACTCATCTCCCAGAAGATAAAAATCCCATTGGTTGCAAATGGATATATAGGACAAAGTTCACATCTGATGGAGCAATCGAGAAGCATAAGGCTAGATTGGTTGCAAAAGGATTCTCACAAAAAGAAGTTATTGACTATACTGAAACATTTTCTCATGTTGCTAAAATGACTACAATTTGCATTGTAGTTTCTCTAGCTGCAAAATATGGTTGGGAAATTCATCAAATGGATGTAAAAAGTGTTTTTTTGCATGGTGATTTACTTGAAGAAATTTATATGAAAAAACCACCAGGTTTTATAAAGGTTGGTCAAGAACATCTTGTTTGTAAGCTTAAAAAATCATTGTATGGGTTAAAGCAGGCTCCAAGAGCATGGTACTCCAAAATTAATGAGTACTTCTTGAATGATGGATTCAAAAGAAGTCCTTATGACCTTGATATTTATGGCAAAAATTGCAATGGTGATATCATAATGGTTGTCCTATACGTAGATGACTTAATCATTGCATGAAGAAGTTCAAGTCAGGTATATGACTTCAAGAAGAAGCTAAAGAAAGATTTTGATATCACAGACTTGGGGTTATTACATTATTTTCTTGGCATCCAGGTTTGGAAAGAAAAAGATAGAATTCTTCTATCACAACCAAAATATGCACTTGATCTGTTGAAGAAGTTCAAAATGGAGAATTGTAAGTCAGCTCCAACTCCAATTGATGCAAGGACCAAGTTAAGAAGCAACTCTATTTCATAAAAATTTGATGGCACACTATATAGACATTTGGTTGGAAGTTTGCTTTATCTAACAGACACGAGACCAGATATTGCATATACAGTTGGAATGGTTTCTAGATTTATGTATGATCCTCATCTTGAACATTGGAATGAAGCTAAAAGAATACTTAGATACATCAAAGGAACTTATAAGCTTGGACTTGAATATCGAAACGGTGGTAATGTTCAATTTGCAGGATATACAGACTCTGATTGGGAGGAGATATTGATGATAGAAAATTAACTTTTGGATATATATTTTATCTTGATTTGGGAGCAATCTCATGGAGTAGCAAGAAGCAATCTACAATCTCTTTATCATCAACACAAGTTGAATATAAAGGAGAAACACTTGCAACACAAGAAGCTACATGGCTAAGAGGTATTCTTGTTGAATTGAATCATCCTCAAACAAAAGATACAACTGTTTACTATGATAATCAAAGAACAATACAATTAACAAAGAATCCAGTTTTTCATGCAAGGAACAAACATATTGAAATCCATCATCATTATGTTTGTGAGCAAACATAGAAAGGCAACATCATGTTGAAATATTCTAGAACAAAAGATCAAGTTGTTGATATATTTACTAAAGCTTTGAGTACTATAAAGCTTGTAAAGTTCAGAAGCATGATAGGACTTAAATAAGTATCCCCTTAATAAGTGTATGTTAATCCTAATAAACATTAAAGGGGAGTTTTAAAACAGATATTAATTAAGCAGTAATGTTGATTAGCATAGGCGGTGAGAAGACATCTAGAAGCAGAATTAAATGTGGTAGTTGGCCTAGACAGTGGACTACAGAAAACATCAAGAAACTTTAAGAAACCACCGGAAGCTCTGGAGGCTTCGAGATAGACCTATTGCATGTAAATTTTCTATAAATTCACATCAATCGAACCCATTTCGCATTGTCTGTTAAGCCCTAATATTGGCTCATTACCCCTTAATTGGGGCATATTAGATTAGTAATGCTATTTTATTTATGTCGGCTTTAGGCCATTATTTGTAATTTAGATTAGTAATGTTATTTTAATTATGTCGGCTTTAGGCCATT
>ML784331.1:370556-396171 GCA_009831015.1 Picea engelmannii | reverse complement strand
ATATATATATATATATATATATATATATATATATATATATAACATAAATTACATATTTAGATATATTAATACAATAACTATATAATTATTATACATAACATTATGATATATACATATAATACATTTTAATATAAACACATAACACTGTGTTATGGTATTTACAATATACTATAATTACTCATAGATACATATGTATGTAGTATGTATATACACATTATATATATTATAGTTATTTAATATTATATTGCATGTTAATTATATGCCGTATTTTTAATTTTACGTGGAGCCCTTTACTTCGATAAGTTGTAGCCCCTGGATCAGACCCCGCCACTGACCCATAATTTTTTTCTTTATGATAACATTAAATTAAAAATGTGTGCAACATGCTAAAATTCCCATGCGTATAACAAAAATTTCAGTGAACATGAATGTAGCAAATTAAGCATACACACATCAACATATAACTACTTAATAATGTAGAGTTTACACACAACAAACTAAACTCATAAATAAAAATATTGAACAGAGATAAAACATTTATCTTTTAAATTAAATATGCAACCAATTGTAGAGGACAAACGTTCCACACAACTATATACGTATTTCTCCAAATATCAACAACAAGTCTAGGGCTAGGAAACCATAATAAAGGATATATTAAGGGTGTCTACCATCCACTCACAATAAGATAGATTCCTATATCCATCCCAATCCACCAACTATCTTCCCATCAACCTAAAAAACCCAAGGAATGGGATCCCTTTCTCTGCTACATAGTCCCTTGGGTTATCCCTCTTCCATCTAGGTCTCCAACATAGGTTATTTAGGAATCTCTCTTGTTGGGGACTCTAGGGACTTACAAGTGCAACATGAAACTACCATCAACAAATCAATTTTCCATTCACAACAAATATCACTCTATAGGACTAAAAAACTTATTCTTCATTCTTTTTATAGCTCCAAGAAGCTACCCACAAAACCCATTATCGTTATCTTCAAGTTCCAACACTCAAACACCTTTTTGTTGTCCCAAAAATATGCATGCAAAAATTTCCTATAGTACCCATTCAAATTTCCCTTTTTACCCAATCATGTTGACTCTCAAATTACCTAATGTTGATTGTACTCATCCCCCATGCTCTTAATATCTATGGGAAATGACTCTTCATCCAAACCCCTTACATGTTCAATGACTGGGGATTTGATACACTCAAAAGGAAAATAGAAGGTTCATACAAAATAATAATTTTAGGAAGTGGCTTGGGATTTAAGACTCGTGAATAATTCCCTCTTATACTCATTCTTATACCCTCCCCTCTCCTGTGGAAACTTATCCCCCATTACTCTTTTTGTTTCTATCTACAGTCGAAATTACATTTTATTTTATTATTTTGATATACAATGTTTACATATTGCATAATCATGCCCACAACCATATATCACATTTACATTATACATCACTAAATTGTGAATAAAAATCAAGGATGTTACATTCATCTCCCCCTACAAGTTTCATTGTCCTCGATGCACAACACCATACTATATACATATACAAAAATTTACAACATATTACTTGATACTTTTTCATTCTCACAACTCCTGCAACAATTCCAATCAATAATATATTGTTCCCTACAACCTACACAAGCCAAATAAGTCTACCCCTTATATGCATCGTAGTCCCTCGGGATTTACCACTTACTTTCTATGGATCCAACACAGATTAGAAATGAAGTCTTTGATATGTGGCTACATGAACTATACCTACCAAAATGGATCCTTGCACACTTATATACAAATATACATTTAGGTTTCTTCAAAATTTGCAAAACATTTTGGGTACTCCTCCCACATGGTCTCTACATACTCCGTTGTAGCATATTCAGGACTATAGAAAGTCCATTGAAACTTTACCTGGGTGATGGATTTTCTACCGAGCACTTTTACTTTCTTGTCCATGATGTGCATTAGTTCCACCCGAAAGTTCCCTTCGTGTTCCAAATGGATCATAGTGAAATCAATTACGTGATTAGGATCAAGCACATATTTCTTCAATAAATACACAAAAACACACTATGAATTATCATGGATGCAAGCAATGCAAGCATTTATGGAATTTTTTTTATTTTTTTTTTTTACTGGGGGAATCGGCAACTCGCGGTTCTCGTACTCACGTGACACGGGGTCGATCCCCAGGCGGCTACCACTATAACCCCAAGTGCAACCACCCAGCCCGCAAGAATGGCGCACGAGTAAGTCCGGGTGAGAATCGAACATGAGACTTCATTTACAAATTTCCTTCCATTTACACGGCACTTGCCAATCCGTCTACACCCGTGCGGGGCAAGCATTTATGGAATTGGTACTATCTTCTCTAGAAATTTAAATGGACCACAGTATGTCATTTTCAACTTTGGGCAACTTCCCAATCTTAGCAAGATCCTTTTATCCTATACTTTTAAAAACACATGATTTCACACTTTTAATTCCCTATATCTCCTTATTTTATATACATAACTCTTTTTCATATCATATGCAACCTTTAAATTATTCCTGGTCTTTACCATCTACTCTTCCATTTTCCTTACCAATTATGGCCCAATAACTGCTCAGTCTACTAGGTTGTCCATATCGCTGACATGTTGCATTTTCTACCATACAAATCTTTAAATGGGTTCAACTCCAATGATGCATGATATCCATTATTGTAAGAAAATTCAACCAAGTGAAGATAGTCCTCCCACTTGTAAGGATGATCCATTACATACATTCTCAACATATCTTCAATTATCCTATTAGTACTCTCTATTTTCCCATATGACTCTGGGTGATATGTTGTACTAAAATTTAAACTAATTCCAAATCCTTTAAAAAATGCCTTCAAAAAATTAGAAGCGAACTTGGAATCTCTGTAAAAAATAATTGCATTGGACACACCATGTAGCCTCGCAATTTCCTTCCAAGAAATTTCTACAATGTTGTCTTCCTTGTGAGTGAGATTCACTGAATAAAATGGAAAGCCTTAGTTAACATATCCACCACTACATATCCACCACTACCATGATGGAATCATGTTGTTTTATATTATTGGGCAATTAGTAATGAAATCAATTGTAACAACTTCCCATTTCCACTCAAGAATGGGAAATGATTGTAGCAATCCAGTTAGGTGTCTATGTTTATCCTTTACCTTTTGGCACTCTAGACATCTAGTAATATAACCAATCACCTCTTTCTTCATTCTTGACCAAAAGTATTGGCCCCTTTATAGCTACAATTTTTTTTGGATATCTTGTGTGCCCATCATAAGGCACATTGTGTGTTTCTATCAACACTCTATTTTTAACTCTCTAGATTTTTTGACATATAAATTACCCCTATACATGAGGACTCCATCCTCTTTCAATTCAAAATATTTAAATTTCCACTGAAATTACCTGGCTATAATGCTTATTTTATTTGAAAATAATGTTGATCTAGATTTGAAACCTCTAAAACTCTATATTTTATATCAGGCATGTACATTATAATGGTTGTAGCATGCATCTCATGAACTCTCTTTCTAAGTGCATCAACCACTTTATTTTCCTTGCCTTTAATATGTTTTATGTCGAAGTCATATTCACTAAGGAATTCCAACCATCTAAATTTTTTGGCATTCAATGTTGGTTGTCCAAACAAATATTTCATACCACTAGGGTCTGTTATCATCTCAAATATTTTTCCCTTGAGGTAATGCCTCCACATATTTAAGGCATGAACTATGGTTTCTAGCTCTAATTCATGTGTTCCATAATTTCTCTCACATTATTTCAACTTCATCGATTCATAACATACCACATGCCCATTATGTATAAGGACTCCTCCAAGCCCTTCTTTCTATGCATCCATGCATACAACAAAATATTCATTTGGATATGCAATATCCAAGATTGATGCACTTTCAATATATTCTTCAAGTGTTGAAAGTTTTCTTCACATTCAAAATTCCATTCAAAGTTTACACCCTTATGTTTCAAATATGTAATTGGGTTCACAATCTTTGAAAATCTTTCAATGAATCTTCTATAATAACATGCAAGTACCACGTCACATGAATTATTTGACCTCTATAAAATTATTTGGCATCGTCCATCGTCTAATGGCTTCTATCTTCTTAGGATCAATGACCATCACTTCCTCCAAAATAAATGGCCCAAATAATGGATCTTCCTTTGTTAGAAAGTGCACTTGCTTAACTTGACATACAATTGATGCTCCCTCAATACTTGTAGCACCATCCTTAAGTGTTTCTCATTCTCCTCCTTTGTCTTTGAGAAGAAGAGTATATCATCCAAGAAAACAATCAAAAACTTGTTTAGATACTCTTTAAACACCCCATTCATTAGACACATGAAAACAACTAGTGCATTTGATAGCCCAAATGGCACCACCACAAAATCATAATGTCCATATCTTGTCATGAATGTTGTCTTGCTAATATATTACTCTTTGATTATCACCTGATGATATCATGACCTCAATTAAATCTCAGAAAATATTCATTCACCTTTCAATTGATCAAATATATCATCAATCCTTGGAAAATGATATTTTTTCTTTATGGTAACCTTATTCTGCTATATTAAATCAATGCATGTCCTTAAGGTTCCTTCCTTATTATTCACAAACAGTACTAGGGCACCCCAAGGTGACATACTTGGTCATACATAACCCTTATTCAAAAGTCCTTAAAGATTCATTTTTACTTCCTTTATCTCTAGTGTGCTCATCATATAAGGAGTCTTGAATAATGGGGTATCTCCTTGCACAAAATCAATGGAGAAATCGATGTCTCTCCTTAGTGGAAACCCTGATATCTCTCCAAATAAAACATTGTATTATTTCAATACTTTGATTTTTATCTTCGGTTTCCTCTTCCATATGAGCTACATAAGTATGGTACCATTTTCTAAAACTCTTCTTCAACTGCATGGCTAAAATTTCTCTGAAAGATACAACCCTTGGAATTCCCTAAAATATTGTTTGTTTCCCTTCCTCATCAAGACAAGTGAATGATTTGTTTCAACAATCTAGGACAACATGATTATTTTCCATCCAACCCATACCAATTAGGAAATCATATGAACCCAAAAGTATGATATTCAAATATTCCTTTATGCTAATTCTATTCATGTCCATTGGACAATCCTTAACCATTTCATTAATCATTCTTTTATCTCTCGTGGCTAGTTGAACCAACCAATATTTCTCATGTTTTATTCTTAGAATAATAAATATTTCAACAATATTAGGATCAGTGTAATTATGGCTAACTCTATAATAAATTAAAATGGTTATGGGATGATTATCAATCTTACCTTCTACTTCAATCATAGAAGATTGGTATTCAACTTTCTCGTTGTCCAAGACTGCATAAATCCTCTACATTATTATGCACATGTCCTCAACTATATTATCCTCCTGGATATTGTGAATAATCCTCTTTAAATGTGAGTGTGGTCTCTATGTAGGTATTCTCCCTCACATCCCAAACATTTTATGGGTTGTTGTCTTGGCATTTTTCCAAATGAATCTTTCCTCCTAGGATCATTTTGTGTTGGTTGTCTTTCCTGATATGCTTGCTATCAATTTCTAAGAAATGGTGGCTTAGACCCTTTATTTCATTTCTCCATCTTTCCTTTATTCTTATCATCCCAAGTCTTTTCAAAAATTTGTCTTACTTTACTCTAATAATAAAGATACTTAACTTTTCTTATGGATTCACCCAAGGTCTTGGGCTCATCAAAACAAATGTTATTACTATAAAATTGTGGCATCCCACTCAATAATCTATGGATTTTATCTTCCCATCTTTTATGAAGTCCACATACTTCAAAAATTCAATAAATGTTCTCTCATATTCATCCATTGTCATGCTTCCAAGCTTGAGTTCAACTAACTCTTGCATAGTCTTGACAAAATATTTTTCTAACAAGTAGTGATGTTGAAAATATCTCTTGAACTACCTCAATGATATCCTCTTCTCATCAATGTGCTTAACCTGCTTGAGTTGATTACACCACACAGATGATTTTCCTTGAAGATGGTAGGTTGGAATTATGGATTCGACATTTGATGAATAATCATGGAATTGGAAATATTTCCTCATTACTAACAAATAGGCTTCAACCTATTGTCCCTTCATATGTTCATCATCAAATTATGGTGGCATGAGATTCATGAGCTCTCCTTGCAAAATATCTAACCCAAAACTTCTCCTCTGATTTCTAACAAGGGACACGTTTGGAATTCTCTCTGGACCTAAACATGCATGTGCTCTTCTATTTGATTTTATTGGTGAACAATGATCTATACTAACACTTATTTATTTCTTAAATCCCTTGTGGCCATCCCTCCTATCATGAGATATGTATGTTGCCACTTTCCTAGAACTAGCTACTTGTTTTGTGCAAGAATATGTATTGAATTGTATCTACAGTATATTCAGACTCTATAAAATCTCCTTTGGATCTCTCATTATCTTTTCATTGTCTTCTCCAGATATATGCACTATTTGTTTCAATATTCTTCTAGTTTCAACCAACTCCATAGTCTCCACCTTGCTTCTTCATCCATTATTTGACCTAGTCTCTAAATTTCTAAAGCGGACATGTAATTGTTTGATATCATCTTCATGGTTGTAATATCCTTGGGAATCCTCCATTTTTGTAGTTATGAATATGTTAAATAGCTTTCGAAAGGTTATAAAGTAATAAAAAAAAATAACCTAGCCAAGTAGAAACAAATTGCATGGAAATGCCATTGGGCCCTATTGCAATGTTACTAAAGTTTTCAAAGGAGACATTATGTTGCCTCATGCATCATATAGTGAAAACATATTATCTGAAGATCTATGGGCCTTTACTGAGTGGGAATCGTATATCACTTTGAGTTCTCATTACCATGTGTTGAGAATGTTCAAATAAAGATTAGATGTGCTATGGATCACAAAACTAGAAGTATGACGATGCTCAATGATTATAACAAGTTAAAACATTTTTTTGATTAATATAGGTACCAAAAATAGTTCAATTTATGCATAATTACCATATAGGTTTACCTTCAATACAAATGATAGAAGACTATCACATAAAAGTTCAAAAAAAGAAAACCACAATTTATGCATAATTACCATATAGGTTTACCTTCATTGCAAATGATAGAAGACTATCACATAGATGTTCAAAGGAAGGAAACCACATAATCATAGGTTTTGTGACAAAATTTGATGAGAACTATATTATTAAAGGGGAGATTCAATTTATACACAGTGACATTATAGGCTAACCTTCAATGCAAAATATGTGAGATTGTTACATAGATATTCAAAGAAAGGATACCACATAATTTTTATAGGTTTTGTGATAAAATTGGATGATCACTTTATTAGTCCCTGGGACTTAAACCAATGCATTTAATTTAAAGTTTTTAGTAATTCATAAATTTGTGGAATTGTATTTTATATTTTACACTAAGTTTTCACAAGTTTTCATTTTGACATCTTATTTGGCCTCATATTGAGGCATCTTATTTCGTCTTATATGAGGCAATATGATTTGGCTTCATATCGAGGCATCTTATTTGGTCTCATATGAGGCAATATGAGGCAAAGTTAGGATAAAGTTCCACATTATTTAAATACTTGGAATGTAAACTTAGAAACTCAGCTTCAAGATAAAGTAATGCTAACTTTCAAGTTAGCATTATTTTCATAAAATTAAATGTTAATGTGAAAGTTAGCATTATTTCCATAAAATTAAATGTTAATGTTTTTCATGCATAGATATTTCTTAGAGTTAGGTACATGTCCGGTGGGTGGTAATTCGTAGAGTTAGGTACATTTCCGGTGGGTGGCTTCACAGGTGTTGAAATCTTCACCAGGTGTGATCTTGAGCTTCACCAGGGGTTACAACCTATTGCTATAATTTTGCATAGCAATACAACCGATTTCTGTGACCTTGCCCGTGCATGTGACCATCACCGCCTGACCATCAACTGGCTCAGTTCCAGTACTAGCTTCCCTGCTAGCTTCTATGGAAACCCTGGCAAGAGAACCTTGAGTCTTCATCAGCTTCAGTTGGTGCCATCAAGCGCAGATTGAGTTCCATATCTATTTCCTGGAGAATTGGCGGTCGCGGTTTCCTCTGCAATTGTCTCCAAATTTCTGGCGAACCGGCCTCTGCTTACAGAAAACACGGGAGGCAGAGCCACTTCTACCCACGGAGAAGTGTAAGCCATTAATGTCGTCTTCGCCATTTAAATACAGTTTCCTTCTTCTATTTATTCTCCCAGTCTTCTATAAACAATTAATTCTTCCAATGCGGTCCGCCCTTATGTTCTTGCAAGACAGATTTGAACCCGGGGGAAACTTACTGTCTCTTGTCTCTCCACGAACAACGAAGTCCCTTGGATGAGTTTTTCGTTGCCCAGCTTGACTTTGGCGACAAAAGACCTGTCAATAGTGTTTTCTCCCACCGTAAGCATCCACGGCGTTGTTTCCCTTTGAACAAGATACGAACACGCCTTTTTCCGTTGTTGCTAAGGCTCCCAGAGCTATGGCGTCCCTGTGGAACCCCTGGCTCGACACTGTTAATGACAGAGACATCACGTCGACCCCGTCGGATATGGCGTGCTCCATCCCGACCAAAACGTCAAAGCCTACTATGCCGCCAGACCAACCTATCTTATACATGGCCACGCGAGCCCGTGGCACCATGCCCCTCGCCATTCCCTTCGCATACCCGAAATAATCAACATTGTGAACGTAGTTTCTTGCGGCCGTGGACGAGGTGTGTGAGCCATGGCCCAAAATGTCCCGAGCAGAATCGTAGTCCTGAGTGGAATCTACAGGCCCAAAGATCTCGAAAACAAATCAGCGCCCAGCTTTGGTTTGATTTGGCGCAGAGGGGCACGAGCATAGACTGCAGCAATCACATGAACGTTTTTAGCACCCACAGTCCATGATAAGAAGGCTACTGTCATGGGAGGCAACCCCAAATTAAGCACGCACTGCATCAAATACATCTTGCTATTCTGTTATTTCTTCTGCAATGAAACTCGATTGAAGCTAGAACTATGACTGTGTCGCACAATGGAAAACCTGTAAAAGAAAAGTAGCTTTTATATTGAATTGCACAAAGTCATAGACCTGTTAGGCCATGCACGGTCTCTGTTGTCTTCAGTACGCGTGTTGGGGAGGGATAAGCAGATATCCAAGTAGGTTCTTTGAGAATTGTGGATCCGCCACGTTTTCTCTCATCACTTCAATTTATGTAAATCAAAACAAATTTAAATCTTGCTGACTATATTTCTTTCTCATCAAAACGGTGAGAGTTTTATTTTGAATGTTGGTTTGAGCATATTTTTATCCCATTAATATGCTCAATGGGATATACATGGTAAAAAACAGAACCGTTTTCCTTTAATGCTCAGGATATTTGAAATCAGATCCGTCGATTCTGGAATTATCTATAATTCGTAAGGGTGTCAAGGCTCACCATAATTTCCTTTTTAGGATTGATTTGGATCAAGATATTAAAGTCTTCAAATGGCAACATTGTCGAGTTAGAAAATTTAAAATTTTCTTTTTAGAAACATCTTTCTTTGGATTACTCATATCTTATATTATAGATTGGATTTGGAGCATCGTACATTCCAGATTCATAATGAATTTGATAAGGCTTCAATGTTGACAGCGTTATTGGACAAATTGCTACAGAAAATGGACTCTTTTTCTTTTCTTTGGATGTGCATTTCAAAAAAACAGATGGCAGTACTAACAAACAATCCTATGAAGTCAACGTCACTTTATTGAAAATGTTAGGTGTATCAGAATTTGAACCCTCCACATGGATCTCTGTCTCTATAAATAAATTATTATTTAGAGATTTGAACCCTCCACGTGGATCTCTGTCTCTGTAAATAAATTATTATTTAGAGAAGTGAAGTATAAAGTGAAAAGTTTTGAGTAAAAACTTTGGTATCTTTGCAAGGTTAGGTTTCCAGAAAAGGCTGTTCGAATCACATTTTCGTTCTCTCAAACAACGGGATTGTTCAAAAAATTCCAGTTAAAAAGGCTAAAGTTTCAATCTCCTCAACCGTACGAATGTCGCCAATTAAATTGCAAACCCAAAATTAGAATTCCATGGTTAGCTGCCAATTATACTTCTATTCTACTTTTATTACAAATAAATAAGTGAGATGTATGGGATGCGTAGCAGGTAGAGAGTAAATTCTAATGTGGAACATTTAGTATAGCGATATGTATTCCTACCTGTAAAATTTTGTTTATTAAAAGATAAATAGATTTATCCAGATATTAGTGGTGTTACAAGATCCTGTTATTAAGTTGTCATGGCCATGAATAATTATTTCTTCCTGTATCAAGAGTAGATAAAAAAATGAGGTTTTACATCTCAATCAAACCAATCTATACCTCTATTATAGAAACTAGAAACTAGTTCTAGTTCAAGTTATGGGATATTTTTTTATGTTTTTTACTCTTTAATCACCTTAAGACAATTTCCTTAAACGAACTTGTCCTTGAACGAACTTGACCTCAAGGATCGTAATTTCCTTTAAAGTTGAGTGCATGCTTCTTTGGTCACATAAATAAATATGCAAAATTCGAATCACATTTTCGTTCACTGTTATCTTCACTGACTCCTTTACTTTTGATAGCTTAAGGATCTCATCTTCATACTTTATAGATCCTTTAGTTGAAAAGAAAAGGCATGATCTTATATCGATGGTCGTGGTTAGAGTAGTTATCCCCTCGTTTCAAGATGTGTTTTTCCGCCTTTATGGTTGATGAGGAAAATATGAGCTTTAAGGTTCCTCGATTGAAGATGGTTCAAGGGTTACAAGATAAGGCCTATGGTTCAATCGTTGATTTCTTATATATAAACTGGCTCACTTATATTAAGCATCTACTATCTATTGACATCTAAAGGAGCTACTCTCTATATCCTAACATACTACTCTATATCTCCTCCTTGTAGTGATTAGTGAAGTCTATAATGGAAGGTCGTTTCACGAATACTTCTTTCTAACCCTCTACCCAACCAACTGGACTTGATCCTGAAGTTGTTATCTCCATGCGATGATTTACATAGTGGTGATCTCCATGCGTAATTCATACCTTGGTACATGAAAACAAATAACTGATATACCAAATATTTATCCAATCTGATTGTCGTGTTATTGTTATATTTTTCGAAATGGCATATCAAATTAGCTTTCAAAACAATATATGATATACCTGGTTACTATCAGCTTCCTCCTTCTGTTTTATATACACCCACTGAAATATCAAAAACATTGGCAACATGAAGAACTAAAAATCTCAAGTCTATGTTCAACCCAGAAGGCAAGGACTTGTTGCCTTTGCAACTCCCCTTGTTATTAAATGAGAGAGTTCAAATTATAAATAGTTACAATAAGGATTCACCTTGATTGCAAAATATATGAGACTGTTACATGGATGTTCAAATCCAGGAGACCACATAACCATATGTTTTGGGAAAAAAGTGGGTGAGCACTATATTATTAAAGGAGAAAGGTTGGGAGTTTTCTAGTGAGATATGTTTTTTCTTATCTTTTGTGCAACATAGTTAGTAGAAAAAATGGTGGATGACGAAATAATTTCTATTCAATAGGTTAAAGGTATTGATTAATATGATAGTTTGACCTCAAAAACAAACTATAATTACAACTATAACTTGCTATAAGAAAATGTGAATTTGGTTAAGGAGCGTTCTTTGAATATAATTTATATATCCTTGGGATAATTTCAAATCTGCACTGCAATTGGGTTAAGGAGTGTTCTTTGTGTTTGGGCCTGCACGGTATTTTCTTTGAGTGCGTCCAATATCTGCACTGCAATCTCGTCGCTGACCATCCTTGCACATTCTGCATGGGTTTGTGCCATGTATGTTTTCTCTTCCTCTGCCTATGCAATGACCTCTTTTGCTCGCTCCTCAATCTGTTCCATTTGAGCCTAGCGCTCCTTTTTTTGTTTCTGCATAGCTATGAGTTCTGCCTGCAGTTTATTCATGTCCTTTGCTCCTTTGACGGGCTCCGTGATCATCATTTTATTCTGCCTCTGCTTGAGGTTCTGGATCATTGCACTTATTCTTTATCCTTCTTGGTCCCACTGCTGGACCTGTTGATCCTCTTCCAGCTTCGTCCAGATTTGTGTTGCTTTCTAGAACAAGTCAGGCATCGCATGGACTTGTCTCTCTATCACCTTCATCTGCGTTGTTTCCTTTGCTCCCTCACCGCTGGTGGAGTGGTGGGTGTGAGCTTCTCCCGGAGATGCTCGATCTCCTTTTGGTATTGATCGATTGTCTGCACAATCTGATCAATCTTCTCTCTCACCGTGAGTTCGATTGTCTACGCATTCTTTGGTATTTTATCGTAGGCTACGACAACTTTCTTCTCCATCCCATTCACGCGGTCCTTCTCTTCTTTGGTCTTGAGCTTATCCTTCTCGAGTATCAATTCCAGCTCGTCTCAGTTGTCCTTTGTCTGTTGCGATTCCGCTATCTCCATGGGTGCGCAAGACTGTACCTCCTTTGTAACGCTGACTTTCATTTTATACAGTGCCTTGGTTGGTATCTGTGTCAATACCAATTGAAGTTGAGACAAGTCCTTTAGGGGTGTCTACCCCACGATTTTGTCCATGCGCAACATGATGGGTGTGACATGAAACATTGAGCTCGACTGTGGTGTCATCTAGATTTTGTCATGCTTGATCCATCTTTACCTCCTATATGTCATGCTGGCGGGCCCGTTTCTACGCTGTCATCGACTTCCTGCGCTTCCCCGATATTCCTAAGGAGTTGTCGCATGTATGACAGATCTTCTTCAATTTTGTCCCTTTGGCACGCCACATTCTCAAAATCTTCAACTGTGTGATTCTGGATCATTTGGGCCACCATGTCCACATCATCCTCAGTGATCGTGTATTTTGGGGGCGTTTTATATGCCTTCGCTGTCTTTCGCGCACCCCTCGTCTAGATGACTGGCCACTTAGTCTGGCCTTGCTCTTGTGGAGTAGCACTTGATGTAGTTCCCTGTGCTACCTCATCTTGTTTATTTTGTACATGTGGCTCTTATGTGTTTCTCTTCTTCCTCGTCTGGACTTCTGTCTTGGATGTCCCCCCTTTCTTTTATTTTTCCTTGTTCTGACATGTCCTTGGTTTCTTGGGCACTATTACTTCCTCGGGTTGTGTCTGTTCCTTCCTTACGTCCTCAGCATGTGTGTGTTCCTATCTTACCTCCTCCTCCTCTATATTTGTGGGTATTTCTCGAGTGAGGACTGGAATCCTCCATTCGTCTTGCCAATCCTTAATGGCCATTTCTATGTCTGCCTCCGTGATGTAGTAACATAGTTGTAGCCATTGATTTTCGGGGTCTTTTTTTACGTGGATCAACATCACATGTCTAGTAGCTTTGAAGTTGGCTATGCCTTGATATTGTGCAATAGATTCCAGTGTTACCCTCCAAGTGTTGGCGATGATGTCCTGTATGTCACAGAGATATCCTTCGAATATAGTTGCATTCGTTTTTCTATTCTTGGCATCCAAAGTGGCTCCAAGCGATAAGTATCATGCTTTGTGGCAGGGTTTGGATCTAGTGGTGAAAAATGAATACCTCGGCTCCTTCCATCCCATCACGGCTATCAAGATGAGTAGCCATGAATAATGAAATTGTGTCCCCAGATCTTGCGCATCCTTGAAGTCATCTAGGAATAGATTCAACAAATAAGGGGCCCAGATGAGTGTGGTTCCCTCGGCACACTGTGTTGTAGCTGCAACAACCCCGACCGAGACTTCCTCCTTGCGCCATTTCCTGAGCAACTTTCATGCCATAATTTTTGTGGTCGTTCTTATCGCGACGTCACTAATACGCCTGATAATGATTCCTCGCGAACCCCTTTCAGTGTCATACTTCTTCTTCATCTCCTCGGCCAGTGTTTTCTCCTGTGTCTTTTCCTCGAGGAACTGTGCGAGATCCACGCCCTGTGATGGCAGCCCTGTGATGTATGTGATGAGATCTACGTCGATTGAGACAAGATGTTCCATCCATAGAGATCTTCCATGTGTGACCGCCATCAGCTTCTTGACGTAGTTGTTTGCATATTGGCCTCTTCCAAAGTGTGGTAGGTCCAACAGACCTAGAATCCTGGTTTTGGCCAGTCTTGCTACCCAGTGGACTGGATGATTGATCGGTTCCCCAAAGGGTCCTATACCCACAATATATAGGTAGACTTGCTTGGAGAACTATGGGAATTTGTCCATGTATGTTACATCGTGGTCTCAGTACCTCAATTTCTCTACATAGCCTAACAAATTTGTTGCTACACGTACCCCTTCCAGTATGCGTGACAATACAATTGTTTCGGTGGGTTTCTAGTGTGGTGACCTAGGTACCGTCCCCTTTCCCTTTTGCTATGGTGGCTGACTCAAGGTTCCATCCTCCATTTTTCGTTCTTCGTCATACTCCTCTGGTCGACCAGTGACATCTTCCACTGCTCCCTCCTGTGGTTGTTCTGACATGGTTGTCTGTGATTCTTATGGTGTGATCGTTTCTTTCTATTTTGGAGCCATCCCATTGACTCTCGGGGCTTCTCCAGGGTTTTCTAGGTGCCTTAGGTTGCCTACATCTTCAGCCAGTTGGCCCCGTCCTTCTTGCAGTGTATCAATGTCCATGCCCACCGGTGTTGTATGCTGGGTTTCCTCCACAATAGGTGTGGGGCTTCTTGGTGTTGTTTCTGACGACGATATCTCATCCACATTGACAACTTTTGGCGGCTGAGATGGTTCTTGTTCGCTTCCCTATGGTTTTGATTGTGCTCTGGTACTACTTTGGGCTCATCTGGCAGTATGGATCGGTTCTCCCTGTTTGGGTGGTACCATGATGGTAAAGTTGTCATTTCCGAGCTCAGTAGCCTCTGTAACCTCTGCAACCTTCACTCTCTTCTTCGTATTCTCTATCGCTCTGTGCCTTTTCCAATTTCCCAATAACATTTATGCTCCTGCATCCTTTCTTTGTATCAGCGTCGTGTGAAGCTTATCATAGATGTTAGAAATTATGCTTTAATTGAACCGTCGGTTCCTTTGTACTTGCCATTGATTTCCCTTTCCATCTCTAGTTCGCATAATTAATGTGGTGTACCGTCAGTCATTTTTGGCATTCAATTCCGATAGCCTCCGTCAATTGACACTTTTTTTTCTGTATCTGCCTTTCCTGCTTGTTTTTTGTTTATGGTGACTGTTGGCCTTGTCACCATTGGCTAGTATTCTCGAGCATGCGTGATCCTTCTCCTTTTGGTGCATTGTTCCTCTATTGGTACCTTTCAATATCCTGCACTACATATATATATATATATATATATTATTGCACGATGACTTTCAAGTTGTGGGTAGTCGACTTTCCTTGTACATATTCATTCGGAACCCATTGATCATCCCTTTGTGTTATCTACCTCCTAATTCCTTCAACTATACAAATCCCCCATCTGTAATAGGTTTTACTTCATATGGTCCTAACCAATGCATTCTGATTTTTCCCGGGTGTTGAAGGGATTTACTGTCATACATCAACACAAAGTCTCCTTCCTTGAAAGTTTTCCTCTTGATATGTCTTTCATGCCAAGATTTTTCCCTTGCTTTATGAACTTGTTGGTGGAACCCTGCTAGGATCCTATCATCCTCCATGATCATCAATTGATTCAACCTATCCTATATGGCACCTCGTTCGTTCATGTTTGTAATCCCTGCTACGTGCAGAATGGGTACCAGAAATTCTAAAGGAAACATTGCTTCTTGTCCATATACCAATATGAATGGAATGTGTCCTGTCAAATTCTTGCATGTGGTCATGTATGCCCACAATACTGTTGGTATTTTTAGGTCCCAATCATCCCTATTAGCGTTACAGATCTTCGTCAGTGCATTTTCAAGGATTTTTTTAAAGGCTTCTAATGTTCCATTCGCTTGTGGATGATATGGTGTATTATTTCGATGATGGTCTTCAAATTCCTCAATCATAGCCTTAATAGTGTTGTTAATTAAGTGAGTGCCTTGGTCTCTCATCAAAATCATTGGGAAACCAAATGTAGTGATCACTTGCTCAAATATAAAGTGTGTTATTGTTTATGCACTGCAATCTTTGACTGGTGTTGCTTCTGCCCATCTTGTTAGTTATTATTTCGTAGTGATAATGTATCTTACTCATGTCCTCTTTGTTGGTGGGTTAATTGGTCCCACAAAATATATTGCCCATTTGTTGAATACCTACAAATTTATCTGTGGTCACAGGGGCATCTCGTCCCTTCTATTCGGTTTACCAACCCTCTGACATACATCGCATTTCTGGCAGTAATCTTTTGAGTCTTTGTGAATGGTTGACCACCATAGTCCTACGCGCAATACCTTCTACGCGGTAGCTTTTCCTGCATAATGTCCTCCTGCTATTCCCTCATGGAATTATGCTAAAATCCTTGGTCTTTCGTGTTCTAGCACACATCTTCTCAAGATGTTATCTGCGCCCATTTTGTATAAGTGTCCTGCAATCAGCTGATAGTTTGCAACCCGGACTACTAGGTTTTTCTTCTACATGGTGTTATATTCTTGTGGCGCAGTCCCTGTACTCAAGTACTGGATGATGTCTGCAAAGTATTCATCGACGATCTGGAATGAAAATAACTATTTTTCCGGAAATTTTTCCTCTAAATTTGTAGGTTCATCCCCGTTCATGACCCTTGATAGGTGATCAAGTCCTACGTTCATCTTTCCTAGCTTGACTATTACTTCAAAATTAAATTCTTGAAAAAGTAGTATCCATCGATAAATTCTCCCCCCCAACACTGGCTTGTTGAATAGGTATTTGAGCGTTGAATGATCTGTGAAAATATTAAAATGTTTTCCTAGTAAGTAATGTCTAAAATTCTACAGTGCGTAGACCATAGCGAGGCCTTCCCTCTCTGTAGTGTTATAGTTCTACTATGATTCTGGCAGTTTTCTGCTAGCAAATGCGATAGGATGATCCAATTCTCCTGCTCCTAGTTGCACCAAAATAGCTCCAAGTGTTATGGCCGATGCATCTACATGTACGTGGAATGTCTTCTCCCAGTCTGGGAATACTAGTATTGGTGTTGTTACCATATTTTCTTTCAGTGTATCCAGACCGTGTTGACAATCCTCATTCCACTGGAACTTTGTATCTTTCCTTAATAGTTTATCCATTATCACGATGATCTACACATACCCTTTTATAAAAAAATTGTAGTATCCTGTGTGTCCCAATTTCGCTCTTAGTTGTTGAACTGTTTTTGGTGGTGGCATGTTAACGATTACTACAATTTTGGCAGGATCTACTAATAAACCTTTCTTTCATACTATATGACCCAATAGTATCCCAAAAGGTGTTCCGAAAATGCACTTCTTGATGTTTAATGATATCTAGCACTGCCTGCATCTTTCTAACATCAGCCACAAGACCTCTACATGGTCTTTCAACAGACTATAGACTATCCAATCGTCCAAGTATACCTCTAGAAACTGGTGGATAAATTCCTTAAACGCGGTTATGACTACCCTGGAAAATATTGTTGGTGCATTCTTTAGTCCAAACGACATGACCGTGTATTGGTAGGATCCCCATTCCATAGCAAAAGTGGTCTTGCATTTGTCTTCCCGCGCTATCTTGATCTGATGGTATCCTGAAAATCTATCTGTGAATGAATAAACTTCCTGTCCACCTACGTTCTCCAACACTTCATCCATGAAGGGTGTAGGGAATGGTTCATGTAGGCATGCATCATTCAACTTCCTCAAGTCGAGGCATATTCTTATCCCTCCTTTTTTTTCTCCTAAACTACCATCGGACTTATCCATTATGATTCTTCCATGGGTTATATGATTCTAGCTTCGAGCATCCTATCTATCTCAGATTTGACATTTTTCTTATATATTGGATTTAGTCTGTATGGTCGTTGTCTGATCACTCTTTCCTCAGCTCTGAGTGGTATCTTCATTTCACATATCTCTCCGGCTATGCCTTTCATTTCTATTAATGTTGTGGGGAACAGGTCATTGTACTCGCGCAGTAACTCTGTTATGCTAGCCATTTTGGGATTCTCAACTGTCCCAATGCTGACTTTCTTCACCTTGATCGATGCAACAATTACTTTTGATTCTAGAGGTGGACCTTCCAATTCTCTTTCTCCTTCATCTTCCTCAATCTGAATATCTTGTGGATCATCTTCATCTGGTGCTTCTTCTTGCACATGGTAGCATGACAACAATTCCTTCACTGTCTATCTGTTTCGTTGTTGTTCCTCTGTTATGAGTTTGACTTCTGGTTCCTTGATGAATATCACACATCTTATTTGTTTAAGTGTTGCATCTATGTTGGGGTTCTCATATTCGATTGAGAAAGTGAATGTAAAGTTCTATCGTAATATTGTCTAGCTCATAGTTCCTCTGCATAGTTCTTAGTCTGCATACCAGTTTGTTGGGATTCCCTCTAATGTGTGTATGAAATGATGAGGCCATTCTTCTAGGGGTGTCATTTTACACATTGCTCTGCACTTCTCCAAGTGTTCTGTTGGTGACCCCTATCCACTGTACCTCTGTTGTTGGTTACTTCTTTGTTCTGCGCCAAACCTTATGCGCAATAACTTCTTACATTAGTACAAATCCTTGATTGTTTCCTTGTGTGTGCCCCACCATCTTTCAGGTGTGGCCTTGAGTGCTATATATAGTGATAAGAGTCTCTGATTTTCTAACACTTCATCCTCATATTGTGTCAAGAATGCTTCTAGATCGTTTACCCCGTGAAAACTCGGTGGTTCCCTTATCTCCGTACCTACCCATCTTACTACGCGGTATATCCTTGTGCATCTTCTTGTGGAAACTTCGTGTAGCCTCTGTTTCCAGTTCTCTAAACCCGTATTTGAATTTGACACACATGAAGTAATGCTCTGCCAATTGAGTATCCAATCTGAAGTTGGGTTTACGTAATCTTCATCTCACGCAGTTGTTCTGTACAATCGACTAATTTCCTCCAATTCCAAGCAAGTAGGCTCTACAAACCTTTCCCCTTCTGATGGGTCTAATGGCGCAATGACCTTGTATTCTCCTGACTCAAATGTCATTTTTCGTGTTTTTAAGTTGGTTATGGCATGGCTATCAAACACCCAATCCAAGCCAAGAAATGCTAGATATGGTGTTGTGTCGTCCACTATTTCAATCACTTCAAAGTCTGCCTTAGTGCGAACTCCATCCAGGTCTATTGTGACTCCTTTCAGTCTCCCAATTGGTAGAACTTTGTATTGGTTTTCTAGTTTCATCTGAACGGGTGAATATCCTAATGCAAGCTCTCCCATACATTGCCATGTCTTCTTGGGTAATACATTGACTTCAGATCCTAGATCTAGTATAATATCTCCCATGTTGAAATATTTGATGTTAGCATTCAGCTTGAAATCCCTACTTGTTCTTCTCCTTGTATGTAGGTGATTGACTGTTTTATGTTTTAGTTTTCCTTTTTTCTTTATTCTACATCTTTCTAACATACTTTGTAATATCTTGACAGAGGATGAATAATTTAGTAATTTTACGCATGATTGCAAAAAGCCTTTGATTGTACTTACTTGTCCCAGGGGCTGCATTTCTTTGGTATGATCCAACAATGGAGGCATCTCGTACTCTGGCAGTCCCTTGCTATGTTGCGCGGTTGAGGTCGACACTGTGTCTGGCTTCGGAAATTCTTATCGGTCTTGCTTAAATGTTTCCTTCTCATTCTGCACATCGAACTGTTTCCTTGGTTCAATATTCTTCTTTACCCATTGGTGGTGTACTGGCTCTTGTCATACTGCGTCATTTCATATTTTAGCTCCTCTGCACGTAACTATGTTGATGTTTCTCCCTTCATCCCTTACTTCAATTGAAATCCATTGAACATTCTGATTGTTCTGATTCCTTTTTTCCTGGATCTTCCCTAATAACGTAGGACATTCTTCCGTGTCATGATATGATGCGCGATAATACATAAAATTCGTTGGTGGAAGTGTACATTCTCTTGCATAATGTCCTGATTCTTGATAGTTGTGACATACTACTAGTCCTCTACCTCTTCCAAAGCCTCATCTTGATCGTCCTCCTCCTCTTTAACCAACTCGATCTCCTCATTACGTGTTATACCGAGGCGGTTGATTGTACTGTGTGGTATTGTACTGAGGCTGCATTGCGTTGTACTATGGATGCACAATATTATATGGTTGTTGCACAATATTATACTACGGTTGCGCAGTGTTGTATGGGGTTGGTACCTAGTTAAACTGAGGTGAGGCTTGCTCGGTCATCATTTCTGCCTGCACCCTATATGCATATGATGTCCTCTCTCTCATCAATTCCATCGTTCTACAATCTTTTTCATCATGGCCCACTGACTTGCAAAAGTTGCAATATGAACTCTTTGGGACTGTCTGGTATTTTTGCATCATTGGGCAGTGATATGGATTGTGACCCTATTTCTTACAGATTTCTCACCATATTCCTCCTGTTGGTAATGGATTTGGCATCCCTTCCTCCATATACTACGTGAATGTTGGACATCCATTCTTATGGTGTCCTTTCATCCGGCATGTAGTACACCAACCAACTTCTCGTTTTTCCTTACTTTTGTTCTGGTTTAGCTGGAATGTTAAGTTCTTCAGATCCTCCTTCAACTATTTGATGGCTGGATCGATCTTCTGATGTTGGTTTTCTTCTAGTTGCAGGGATACCTGCAGAGCCTCTTCCTGCATCTGAAACTTATGTTGTCACAATGGATATTTTAAGTGTGGTAATAGTGAATTGACAAACAAGTGCCTGTGTTGCATGTCTGTCATGAGATATTTCAACTTTCCTTTTAGTCGCTTGAATCTCTGATCAATCTCCCATATGGATTCTCCTAGTTTCTTTCTAATTTCTATCATCTTGTTCATGTACTGGTCCTCTGAACTTGGCTTCTGAAACTCATTTATCAACAACTTTTTGATATCCACAATCATTATGGTTGTCCCTGGTGGATTGTTTGTGGCTAAACTCATATACCAATCTAGTGTGTGATCCCTTAGTGTGATGGATAGTTGTGCTAGTTTACTATCCTCATATGTGATCTGTTTTACTTCTTAGATCTTCTCACAGATAAACAAGTGTTTCTTCAGGTCCTATGATGCTTCCCCTTTGAATTCTAGTAACCTGATGGTGGGATTGTGTCATGCCATCCTCAATGATGAACTACTACCTCAGCACAGTGTAGATACTTGACTAATGCTCCCTGAACTGGCTCCCCTAGTTTTTGTTCCTTATGTAGATGTACTTCTTGTTGTCTTCCTTCTCCCAAAATCCAATTGTATAAACGATGGTGTGATTTTTGGTGTGTTAGTCGCACATGGGTTTATGGGTTCCACACTGACATTAATATGGATAGGATTGTTTCCTTCTCTTCACGCTCTTGGACATCTCATCTTCCTCTCATATTTTGCGTGCAATATTTCCTCAATCTGCTCCACAGCCTGGAGATCCTCTACCTCCTTTTCATCGCTTGCCAAGCTTTCCCTCTCAGCTATGTCTCTCTTCTTGTTGTTCACCTTGTATTGGTAGGGTACTCCACTGTGCGTCTTTCCAACTATCACCATGATCCTTTTGATCTGGTCGACGTCCATCATAATTGGGTCCAAGGCTTCCTCCTTCTTTCCTTTATCCCTTTCTCCTTACATTTCTCCTTTTTTCTATCGGTGCTTCCCCCCTTCCCCCATGCATGCAGGGAAGTTTAGTTGTCTGATTCCATTTGCATTACACCTTTGTTATATAGTAATATCTTTATAAAATTATACAGAGATATAATATACCTTCCTCGAGGCCTGCATAGAAACTCTTGCTCTGTTTCATTGTACGAATTCATTGTATCTACTGAAAATTATGTTATAAATCCTGCTACAATACTGTTGAGCCAAAAATCTAATGTGCGGGTGAATTTGTTATTCACCTACTGTAACTACTCAATATGAAATGGGTTCCACTCTAACTGTCAGATCCGATTCATTTTGTGGTTATCCTTCAACCTCAATATCCATTCCTACAATAAGTGTGGAAAATCACAGAAAAAGACTTCATGTAGATCAATAAACACATACTTTTCAATATATTTGTGTGGTGTTACTCTAGGGTTTTTGTTATCTTTCTGTGAAAATTATAGCTCCTTTTTCTTCAACCAGATTTCAATATCTACTTTTGTGCGATTACACGGTCTCAACATCCCCTTCTAGTGGCGCATTCTCTTACCTTCTTGTCATCTGATTCTGTATTATTTTTACCCACTTTTTTTTTCTTTAACATATCTTCAATAGATCCCATATACTCAATCTTATATTGTTCCAAACGACAACATAACCATTTGTTGGTTTATTTCTCTGAGTTATTCCTTTAACATGAGTGACCCAGGTTCAAGTCTACTAGGGATCCAACAAAGCCTCTAAAACTATCGGCCCTCCTGGTAAACCAAAAGGCAACACACTGCACAGATTACACTACGCAATCTCACCCGAGATAGTCTTAATGGGTGAATGAAATACTCAAGTGCTTGCAGTCTAGGATTGAATGGAGATCTGTGAAGTACGCTCTGATATTTCTATTGAACTAGTAAATCAATACACTGGCATTCTCATTTATGCATGTAATGTAATCTGATTCGTTTATTCATTGATACACCATTCTATCATCTACTCATAGACAGTAAAAGAGACACAAGAATTCAATCACATAACATAGGTTTTACCATGGTTAACCCCCCCTGGGCTACGTCTACAAAGATCTGGCTCTCAGCTCTTCTATTATGGTAGTTCCAAAACTACAGTGTCTCGCGCTTTACATCTCAGTTTCAGTCGGGTTGAGATCTATTATGACGCAGAGTAGATCACACAAGGCTCCTGACCCTGTGATCTAACCCTAAATATCTACCCTTATGACCCTCTACAACTCACCAACTTACAAAAGTAGGTCGTATGACATAAGTATTGCAACTAGTTAGCAAAACAGGACTCCTTCCTCTCGAAGTCTCCCTCTAAAAGTATTTTCTTCATAATGAATAACTATTGTCCTCTAGACCTCCTAGGTATCTGTATATATACATTTATGGCTCATCATCCATTACAATGTATTTCAAAAACCCTAACCCTAACATCGTTAGGTCTTTCATGCATGCGCGCGCGTGATGTTCTTCCTTCCAACTATTTCTTTCCTCGTGCATGCATTTCTTCCTAAAATAGCCTTTCTTTATGATTCGGCCTGCTTCCAAAAAATATAAAATATAACATTATATGAATATAAACACAAAAAAATTAAAACATAAAAAAATTAAAGCAAAAAAACAAATAAAAAAAAATTAAAAAAACACAAATGCCTAATCTCATCGGGGAAGTTGTCTTTCAACTTTTGTGAACCTTCTTTAGCATTAGCAGGGGAACTCGTAGCGAGGGATTTGCAGGAGGTGGAGAGAATTGGTTTTGTGAGCCTTCTTCAGCATTCACAGGGGAACTCGTGGTGAGGGATTTGCAAGTGGCGGCGAGAATTGTTGTTGGTGGAGCAGAAATCCATCGTGGAACTTCAAGTCAATGTCATGAGCCATCGTGGATGCTTGTGAGCCTTCTTCAACATTTGCAGGGGAACTCATGTCGAGGGATTTGTAGGTGGCAGCGAGAATTTTTGTTGGTGGAGAAGAAGAGGGAAATATTTCATCGGAGGCCTTAATATGTCCGAGGTAAGTTTTAGAGGCCTGCAAAGAGTTATCTAGGTTGAAATAGGGATGCAATGTAATAGTCCAGATCTACAAAATGTAAACCAATGTTTAGTTGATTCATTCCTTCTAAATTTTTTGGTTTCATACAACCCAAGCCTAGATTTGAAGGAAAACCAATTTTCTTTCTCTCCTTGAGGGAGTATAATAGGAATCCAACCTTCCTTGTCTCCAAAACTTATCCCTTTCTTTTTCATTAGTGGTTGCATGAATTGTTTCTAAGCCCACCATGCAACCACCCAAATTCAGCTTAATCCAACCTAATCTCTATGTGGGGTGTGTTCTCCATCCATAACAATAGTATCTAGCTATGAAGAAATGAGGATCACTACACCTCCCCTTTCTTCATCATGGGTATAAGTTAATAGGGTCGCAGGAAGAGAGGTGTAGTTTAAAAATATTAAAAAGGAATCAAGACACCCTAACTTTTTACAAATTGAGTATATCAATGAAGGGGGATTAATCTCTCATCCTATCTTCTTTGCTTAACTTTCAATGTTTTTCTTTCACTTCTTACTTTGGGTTCTCTCTATTATCTAAAACTTGTAATCTTCTTTCTCTTATTGCTTTGTTTCCTTTTAGTATGGGTCTATAACTAGAATAAGAAGGGATGATTATGTTAATATATGTTGGTGCTAAGAAGGGATACTCCTATTATTAAGGGTTTCTCAACACTTACACAATGAAAATTTAATCTGATAGTGTTCATACATGCATTTTCAATTTTGATTTAAAAGGTATATGAAACTGTGATAAAATTAAACATATGTAGAGCCTAGACTTTCCACAAAAGTGGATGGAACACTCTCCCAACAAACTGAGTTTAGCAGGAAGGGAGTTTAGGTCACAGTGAGTTCAAGTATAACTTCATGAAACATATTCCCCAACATGACTCTAATGAAATTTGGGGTTGTAGAGGCATTTCATCAACCTATGTGGCCGCCTATTCTTTGACATTCATCACATATGCTAATGTATTCTCTAGCATCCTTATGAAGGGTTGGATAATAGTATCATGCTTGTAGAACTTTGAGAGTTTTTCTTTTGGCTGCAGAATGTAATCCATTATGCTCATTATGCCATGCTCGAAGCACATCACAGATAATATTATCTTAGGCATCAACAAAGTACATGATCAAGTCCCATTTCGAATACATGACCCTAAATCTAGTTGTATGGAACAATTTTCCTTGTTTTTTTGTAGTATTCATTATGGGAGAAGTGCTATGAAAACTTGCTAAAGACGAGGTAAACTTCAGTATCAACAAACCACGAGGTTTTCAAGGACACTGCAAACAAGTATTCATTAAGAAAAGTGTCATCCACCAAGCCTTTTTTGTAAATATCATCCACTAAGCCTTTAGTATCATCCACTAGAAATGCAGTCTTAGCTGGATATAAAGAGATAAGTGTGATAGTCATTTGTATGCTTCTTGTTGTCGAAAATTACATTAAAGGACAGTCATTGTTTACACACATATTGTTGTTGGGATTTACACATAATCTTTATATTTGACTTGACTTAAATTAAGACATACTTTGACAGTCATACTATAGAAAGCAATACATGTTTGGAAAGTCATTTACATTCCTCGTTTGTTGGAAATTACATCATGAACAATCATTGTTTACATATATATATATATATATATATATATATATATATATATATATATATATATATATATATATATATATATATATATATATATATATATATATA
>ML784331.1:328005-360748 GCA_009831015.1 Picea engelmannii | reverse complement strand
TATTTGCAATACATTGCAACATAATACAATGCATAAACTTTGGTTTAATACACCGCGCGGATATGTTATATATAACATATGGTTATAACATATGTTTTGTATGGTATGCAATATGGGTCGGGGCTAAGCCCCGGCCCGCCCCCCTTTTCAAAACAATACAACCTTCAAACATAAATATAAAGATGCCAACCCATATGACAAGGAACAATGGGCGGCATAGTGGTTAGCGGAGGCTTTACAAAGCTTGGGCTATGGGAGGTCCAGGGTTCGAACCCCGTGGACTCCCAAAACAATTTTACATATAAACATAATGTCCAACGAATGAGCGACACGTGGCACCCTCGGGTTGGGCCACGTGTCCTCACATTATTCGCCCAAAACGGACATGTGTCAACACCTGATTGGACAACCACAACCAATACAAATGTGCCACGTCTTCCCTCTACCACGTCATCATGATGGTACGGCCCTGCCACGTGGCCGTACGGACTGTACGGATAGGTACAGTCAGCATCCCAAATTTTTGCCTGTTTGGCTTGGCGGACAGATCGCGATATCTCCTCCATACGGGCTCTGTTTGCGAAAGTAAATATACTGCCGGAATCAGGAAGACGAGACGGACGCAATGGTACTATTTTCGTCGCATTCCGAGCACTTTGAAAATTGAGCAAAATTTGATCCCCTGATCAGATGAGGAGCCTGATGACGAAATATTTTATTCCATTGAACCAATGGAAACTGTCGTGAAGGATTTGAAGAAGACAAACATAGAATATATATATTTGTTTCACAAAAGACTCCTAACATAGGAGGACAGGGCAAGAATTGCAGAGCTACAAAATCTAATAAAAACTTTTGGGGTAAGTGGCATCTTCACATATTTTTATCAGCTATGACAATTTAATATATATTTTTTTGTTTTATATTTTCTATATGATCTGATAAAGTAAATTTTTCCATTTGTAGGAGTTTTTAAACCCTGTGCCCCGGGAACCTGCTGAGCCTGCAACTACTATAGGTAGCAGTGATGGTCCAATGCAACAAAAAATTCAACAAAGCAAAGTACAAATGAGGCTTTTTTACCCTCTTGAGGTTGCCCTCGAATCCATTAATGAGAGCACTAATGTTGACCGGCATGACACGTCAGAGCATGATGATCTGGAGCCTGGGACTCCACATGACTCTGGAGATGAACGTACTGTAGATGGCAAGGAAGTTATTCATGGAGCAGCACGAATTAAGATCACAAGATCAATATATCTCACCTTTCTGGTGGATGATGCATGTATTTCAATCAAGATTCAGAAGATTCCAGGTATTTGTTTTGAGTTTCCGAGACTTTCAGACAGTCTCATCCCCTTCATTCCTATCAACACTCCTTGTTGATATGAACTCCTAACTGAGTCCTGGAGACTCTCAGACAGTCTCATTTTTTTCTCCTTGCCCACCTGGAAATATGAATCTTTCGTCTTTCCCTCCTTGTAGTCTGTGAGATCTTCAATCGATCTCTTCTTATTTCCCACCTGGAAATCAGAAATTTCATATCTTCCCTCCTAGCAGTCTATGATACCTTTGACTGATCCCTTTTTATTGCCCACCTAGAAATCTGTGAGATCTTCGACTACTCTCTTCTCATTTCCCACTTGGAAATCGACGATATCTTTAGTCGATATCTCTTCTTCCTCCTCACTGAGGTTTTATCCATCCTCTAGTTCACAGACACAAACCATCTCCTCCTCTGTGTCACTAAGGTTTTCCACTTACCTCATCCACCTCTTCAACACTTGTTTGTGTTTTCGGTCCATCAGTTGTAGGATAGGCCATTTCACCTTCTGCTTCATGGGCCATTCATACCTCCAGATCCCTTGTGCTTATTGCTACAATATCAACATCATATTTTTGAGCCTCTCTCGGGTCTCTTTAAGCTCTATATCCATCTCTTCTTTTCTCAATTGCTTGCGGTCTTCTCCTCGACCTTGCTTCTGGACTTCAGTAGACATCTTCTCCTTCTACCTGCCCTCCTGGCAAGTGTGTGAGCTTCCACTTGCTCATTATGAGTTACAGTCATCCTCTTCCAAGATTCTCCTTGATTAGCCTCTTGATTCACCTCTTGGAACATTCTCTGATATTTTACACTCCTATTGAGTGTAGGAGCACACCTTGCGCTCTCTCCTTCTCCTAAGCACTCCTTGTTCTCTGGATTTTGTACTCCAACTGCTCACCTTAAGAGCTCCACAGACTCTCCTCTTCTTCAAGAACACAATTGGTCCTTCTCTTTCAACCCACATGGTTGTCTTCTATCTGTTGCACACTTGCAAATAGTCCTCACACAGAGCATCAATACTCTCTCTTCTTCTCCTTTTCATGTTGTCTACAAACAAAAATCCGCTCTTATACCACTTGATGGTATCAGACAAAAAAAAATCTTGGCTCTAATACCACTTGATGGTATTAAAAAAAAAAAATTCTAGGATCTGATACAACTTGATGGTATCAGACAATTTTTTCTCCCTTGCTTGCTATCTGCAGACAAAATCGTGCTCTAATACCACTTAATGCAAACCCCCACCACCTCATGGGGTATGTACGACCTCCCGGTCTAGGATCGATCGTCTTCGGAGCTAAATCAACTCTCAGGCTCCTGTTGATCCCTCAAAATTACTTACCACGGGCCTTTTTCCCTTCTCTACATGCAAAATTGCATTCGCAAGGGCCTTGTGACCTTAACGGAGAAACCCATGTGACCTTCGACCAAAACTGTATGCTAAACCCATTTTTACCTTTAAAAATAAAATTCAGGTGCCATCCCCTTTACTTCAACCAAAACCTCATGTGACCATGAGCTATGACCAGGCACTAACCCAAAAGGCGCTACTTCGGTGCCTCGGAGCTTTGGACTCCGAGCATTTCAAACCTACAACACCTCAACTCCTCTGAACATGCGAACTCACAAAGGGGTCTAAATCAATGGTCTGTATATTTCCAACATCCAACGATTGATATCTAATTCATAATTCCGAGCTTTGGGAGTTCTGGTTGTCACAACTCACAACACCTTTGAACGTCGAATCGATGGACCTATGGAGGATTCCCAGATATGAAGGTCCTCCACTCTCTAGAAATCAATGGATAGGATCCTCTTCGAGACTCTATCCTTCTGGAGTTCTGAAAGGCTAACACACACATACCTATGGAGTGTCAAACTCTGCAATGACTTGGAGGTGTGATCTATGGTCCACATGTCCTGGCGGATGGACAGTTTGGATCTGCTCTGAGATTTGGGACTTCGGGTGTCTTCACAACACAACCCTTTACAACCTCCGAACACCAAACTAGTGGAGGTTGTATATTATCTCCACGTGTCCCTCCTCGACCAACGGTTGAGATCAACTCCGACCTTCAGGCCTTCGGGAGATTTTGAATTAAAGCCTTTTTCACCCCTGTTTCCCCAGACTGTCGAATTCTGAACTACTAGTAATCGGGTGATGCATGTCTCCCAGTGCCAACGGATAGGATTTACTCTTCTCTTTGGAGTTTCGATAGTCTTCAACACTCCACGCCTTTGTTCTCTCGGATATTCGGGCTTCCAGACTACCCCTGATCTATTGACATGTATTCTTCTCTGATCAATGGTCCAGATTCTCTCCGGACTTCGGGACTTCGAGAGTCATGTTTCCTTTGCACTCAAGCTCAGAAAAGCTTTGAATTCGCAAAGTCCAAAGGACTCCAAGGGTTAAACCATGTGCTACTTACCTGGAGCCGACGACTATCGATTCTTGTGCTCAGATCTGACGGCTAGGATTTGTTCTCCTCCCCTACATGCTCCTCCTTCTGTCTTGACTTGGATCCAATGGCTTCAATTGAATCTTGCAACTAATCCAATAGTTGATGTAGCTTCTTCTCCACCATGGTTTTTTTTTCCTTCCAATAAAGGAATTTTCTCGAACTTTCAAAGGCTTGGCCTTTAAATCTTCTCCTGCAAGGATGACTCCTTGGCCTTTGCTTGCGCTACACCTCCTAAGCTTATTCAACACTTCGATGAAGTGTGAGCGCACACTTGTGCTTCTCCCACAGTCTGAGACTTGGACTGTTCTCCTGCACACTCTTGTGCTTCCCTCCTGATATTGAGACTTAATGAAGTCTCATGCGCACACCTTGCGCTTTTCTGAAGATTGGAACTTAAAAGGTTCCCCTCCTCTGCACACCTTGCAGAGACTCTGTGCACACTTTCACTAACTCTCCTGATCCTGTAAGCACTTGGACTTCAAAGGTTCTTGACCCTTTGTTCCTTTAGCAATTTCTCGTGTCCTCCTGGCACTCATGCTCTTTCTCTTGAGCTTTCAACTCCTCAGTTTCAAAGGGTTCAGTCCCTTTTTTCTTTCCAAATGCCTTCTTGTGCCCTCCAAGCACTCTATGTTTTTTCCTCCTAAGCTTTACCAACACTTTAGTAGTGTGTTGGCTTCATGCACTCCTTTCACTCGAATATCCTCTAAGTCTTAGACTTTAAAAACTTACTTGTGCACTCTGTGTGCTCTCTCTATGCATTCTTTGCAGAGCCTCATTTCCTTTTGAGCTTTTATACTTCATCAAGTGTATGTGCACTCCTTGCACTTTCCCTCAAAGTGTTCAGTAACTCTAATGTGCACTCCCTTTCACTATCCCTTCTGATCTTAAAACTTGTTCTAGTGTTCCCAGTTGGAATGCTCTTCCTGAACTCGAATAAGAGTTCTAGCGCACTCATTGCGTTGGCTTCACAGATATTTTCAAAAACTCTGGTGTGCACTCCTTGCACTAGCCTTAAGAGCTCAGAACACTCAGAAACTCACACTAATAGAGAAATATATATATTCCTGCAAAGGGAAAATTCATACATCCATAGAATTCATAAACATACACAGTAACCATTCAATTGCATTCAGAAAACACATTTAAAAATACATAGGAAATCATATGCAAGGAAATCTTCCTTTTGTATTAATCTGAATGGTCTTTTTACACTGTATACAAGATTGGACTACAACCGAGTATGCGTCCTTCTCCTCTCCTCTCCTATTCTCTTCTTAGTAGCTAACTAATTCACTAACAACAACCTCTACTTGACATACATTACATTGATTTATACATGAGGGGGCTTCTCGAGCTTTCCCTCCAGACTACCTTAGTGTTATCACTTCACAATAAAAACAACCTACCACTAAGGCTTTATTACAATAAATAAACATCTAGTCTGAATCAGATCTAGATCCACCTAGCTGTCAGCCATTAAAGGAAACTCTACACTCAGCCTGTACAAACATAGTGGCTCGGCTTTCCTTGAGCCTTCAAACATTTAATTCCATTAAATGTCATTAAAATTTGAGATTTAAACTCAAAATTGGGACGGCTAGCGCATCGTTCTTTGGGATCCATTCCCTCCAAGTGCATTGTTGCACTAGTTTTTGATGCGTATGACGAGTTGGACAAATGCTCTTGCATCACTAAGATTTTGGGGAAGACGAAAAATTCAGAAGGAGATTTATCTTTAGGGTTTATAGCATTGCTTGGCATAACTAGGGTTTTTCCTTAGCTATTTCTTAGTCTCTTGAAAATTGACATGCCTTTGGAAACTAAACCCCTAACCTTACTATGGACTCCTTCTCTAGCATCACAATTTTATTAGAACCTTCTTTATTGTTATCTTGTAAGTGCCCCACTCTAAGGTCAAGTTATTCTATTACAGAAGCTCTAGATTGACTTTCAAAATTCTTCAAGGACACTCTCACCTCAATGTGTGCTTGAAAACTCTAGTGGGAAAACCGGTAACTCTCTAAGCTCTCTTCTCATGGCAAATTTCAGATGTAAAAGGCATTTTTCATCAATTCCATTCCTATTGATGATGAAGCCTACAAACAGACATGATTATATCTACAACATGGCTTGATGTGCCACTTTAATGGGTTCTAGGCTTTATTATTGATCGAGAGTCCTAAATTTCACTTTCATGAAAACTCATGCTCCAAGAAGCCTTTATTTGCCTTTGTGAAAAGGGTTTCTTCGCTATGGAATTTGATCTGCTTCAACAAAAAACGCATTTTGACCTCTAGTCCTTGGTTTTGGGGGCGTGTTATTATGTACATGAAACCATGGTTTCCCCATGTGCCCCCAACCTTCTTCTCCAGTTTTGTCTTACAAATCACTAAGTGCATTAAGGATGGTATTGAAAAATTCCATTTTTGTAGTGAAGAAATGAAGAAGCAAAATATCACCACATACACTCAGGTTTATGTAAACATACATTTCTTGAAAGCCCTACAAGAAGAAATCCAACTAGAAGCTAAGGATTATGTTTGGAAACAAAAGCTTGACTATGAACACAATGTGTTCAAGTGCAAACATATTTTCAAGTAGCGCATACAACAACCCATTTTCCTAAGGTTCAAAACATTGATTGACCTCATACCAAAAAACGAAGCAACAAGAGGCTTACATGGTGGAAGGGTGGCATGGAACAACACCTTCTAGTATAGAGAGAGTCTTCCCTCGAAGAAACCCCTCAAATAGCCTCCCCAATGGAAATTCATTGGATTGCGCCATTTTTGGGAATGAAGCTCGTTTGCCACACTAGAAATCTCCAAATTCCAAACAAGGAGATGGTGTACAAAATGTGAAGGTTTATGATATTTTGTAAGATCTAGTCTAACTTAGGAAAATGCAAACAAATGACTAAAAATGACTAAATACAACTCAAGATGCCACCAAGATAATATTCTAGTTGAGAATATTGATAATGCTCTGGTCGAGAATATTGATATCTATTAAACTTTTTTTTTAATAATGCTCTAATCCAAATATTGATATATATTGTGATATTTTTTATGATTAAATATTTTTTTTAACATAAGATAATCATAAAAATAAAAATAAATATTGATTAAACATTTATTTTTTCGTAAAATCCTTATGAATTAAAAATGTTTTTATTTTTTATTTTACTTTTTCAAATTTCAAAGCCATGAGATACTCAGTATCTCATTGATCATAAGATACTTGTTGATTAAACATTTACGTTTTCCTTTACATTTTTATGTTTAGTTTTTTCATGTACTATTTTCAAAGCCATTAGATACTTATTGATCATAAGATAAGTATTGATTAAACATTTATTTTTTTCTTTTACTTTTTTCAAAGCCATAAAAAATTTATTGATTAAATTTTTTTTTATTTTTATGTTTTGAAAACCAAAGCCATGAAACACATTTATTGATTAAAATTATTGAATAAAAATGTTTTTTATTTTTATTTTTAATAAAAATAACATAATAATATTTTCCTTCCCTATATTAATACTTTAAGTCGCCATTTTCTATTACAATGGACAGACAGGATTTTTTAATTTCTCATTCCATCCACAACCTCAACCTGGAATTGATTGGACTTTGGACTTTCTAAATGCAATGGCCGCTATATATGTTTAGTTTAGTTATGCAATGGCCGCTATATATGTTTAGTTTAGTTATGCAATGGCCGCTATATATACAGCACAGGATTCAAAGAGCGCAGACCACTTGAGAACACCAAAACCAAGGTTGTCGCTTCCTTTGCATTTAATTGTTTGCAGGGATTGTGACACATTAAAGAGAATAACGTGGATGGTTGGTAGGAATTGTGACACGTTAAAGAGAAAAACGTTAAAATCATTTCAAAGTTTATTTTATATAAATTGAACTAATATGTGTAATAGGTCAAATCGGGACAAGCATCCATTTGCATATGTATTGAAATTTAAACATGAATTAATGCTCATTCAACGTAAAACTGAATGTTATAGTCCTTCTTTGCTTTTGGCAAGGACTAATAAAGAACGACATTAACCATCGCAAGATCATTCCAAGAAATCAAGATCATGTAGTCTTCCATTCATCACATCCTAGCATCAATCATCAAGAGATCATGTTCCAAGTATTTGTAGTGGTGAACCAAAGTAGATAGTTGTTGTTTCAAAAAAAGGGAACAACAAACTTATATGTTCCAAGTATTTGTAGTGGTGAACCAAAGTAGATAGTTGTTGTTTCAAAAAAAAGGGAACAACAAACTTATAGCAAAGTTATATCATCCAATTTTCCAATGAGAGATCATTAATGCATTGTTGAACCATGGAGTATAAATGTATTTCTTCAGCCATAAAAAAAAATGATCTGAATGCTTAGTTTGTGTCCATGAAATATTCCACACATTGCAGAATAATTATGTGTCCACGGTGATTATTAGTGCATCATTTAATTACTGAGAACATAAACCAGATTTGAGCTCAGATTTTTTATTATGTCCAAAGTGATCAATCCCATATGCCAATCATACTCAAAGTAATGTCAACATTCAATGTATATTACCCTATAGTATTTAAAGTAGAGTATAACCAATAAAACAATCATACTCAAAGGAATTCAACATTCAATGTATATTACCCGATAGTATTTAAAGTATTTAAAGTAGAGTATAATTAATAAAAAAGTGAACACTCAAAGCATATTAATAATAATAATCTATTTTTAAGGTCACGGCCAAGCCAGCACACCAAATTGGTGTATGAGACCCCCTTGTTTGTGGGACAAGGGACCCCCCTCTGCCCATTAACACATGTATGTTATCATGAGAAAACTCACATTTAGAATAACCAATAAGTACTTGCAACAATAGTGAAATATCCTTTTAAATGCTAAAGTCTAAACGTATTTGTAGGCACATTATACTCATGAAAATTAATTATCCACCATATAATAAGTAAGTAGAAAAAGGAACTAAGTGTTAACAATGATATTCAGAGATTAAGCACCCTGTAATTGTTGAAAATAGTAATTACAAGTCAGTGTAGCCGAATTGTCATTCAGTCAGTTTAACAATCTGCACATTTACTCAAAATCAATCGGCCAGTGGTGAAGTTATAAATGGAGTTGATTTATATCTTCTCAAGTTCAGCTAAGTAGTTTAAGAGTCACTCGAATTAATGGTAGTGTTTAATGTTGAGTCAGTATTAGATTTTGTAGGAAGTCTCAGCTAGAGTCCATTTAATTCTGAGTCGTTTAGTTAGTGTATGATGTTGAAGAGAACAACATGCAGAGCAGAAAAGAGAGGTAGAGAGAACAACCAAGAGCAGCGACAACTGAGGAGTGTACGAAGTCTGAGCATAGGATTTGTGTCTGTGAAGTTAATAGAAGAAGAAATTGGAGCCAAAGCTCGTCTTCGTATTGTATTCAGTAATCGCGCACTGCATCGAAGTTAATTAATATTAAGCATTATGTGTATTGACAAGTTTTTGTCTTATTTCTGAGTTTATGTGTTAAGCATAGCAATGTGTTATTTCGCATTCATAATCATTTCATTAAGTGTGTGTATTCACAGCGCGCATCAAACTGAGCAGTCTGTGCATTACGCAATGGTTTTGAGAACTCTATCACGTAGCTTGTTTGGTGCACAATATTTGAAACTGTGTTTCACAGAGTATATTGTGCGCACCATCGATCTAATATCTGGTATCAGAGAGGGTTCTATCAGAACAAGTTCAATAGAAGAAACTCTTTTGAAAAGTGAAATATGGCTTCTACCTCAAATCTGCAACATCCCACTTTTACACGAAAGAATTATGAGATGTGGTCCTTGACCATGAAGGAGTTGTTCTGAGGTCAAGATGTATGGGAAATAGTCGAGAATGGCTATGTGAAACTAGTAGATCAGACAACATACAATTCCCTCACACAAGATGAGAAGAATGTCTTGAAAGATCAAAGAAAGAAGGACGGAAACAAAAATTTTTACATACATCAAGCCATGCATGAGAGCATACTTCCAAAAGTTGCATCAGCAAAAAACTCCAAGGAAGCATGGGACATACTAAAAAACTCTTATCAGGGTATGGACAAAGTAAAGACATCAAGACTACAAATCCTTAGAAGAGATTTTGAAACTTTGTCAATGAAAGATTCAGATTTAGAAGATTCATTTTATACCCATGTTATTGGCCTGATAAATCAGATTAAGTCTCGTGGTGAAACCATAGAAGACAAAAACGTTGTTGAGAAGGTACTTAGGAGTCTTCCTCCTAAGTTTGATACCCTTGTTGTGACTCTAGAAGAAAGAAAAGACTTGACTCAGTTTATCCTAGATGAAATGCAAGATTCCCTCATCAATCATGAAAACAGATTGAATAGGTCAAGCATGTCATTAGAGAATTCATTTTCCGTGCAGTCATCTATAAGCCATGGAAGAGGAAGGGGGAGAGAAAATTATAGAAGCAGAGGAAGAAGTTCTGTCAGAGGTGGATGTAATAGCAATCCTGGAAATAATGGTGGAAGAGGTCCAACCCCAAGTACTAGTCAGTCAAGTTGTCAGAGAACTGACAAATCAAAGATTCAGTGCCATTACTGTAAAAGGTATGGATATTATTCATATGAGTGTAGGAAGAGACAGTATAATCAAAACAAACAAAGTCAAGATCAGACAAACAACGCAAATAACCAAACTTATCCTATGTTTATGGTGCACGCTGCAAAAATGCCTATAGTATCCCCAGTTGCATCCAATATTGTTCAAGCAAGTCCATGTGATATATGGTATTTAGATTTAGGTTGTGGTAACCACATGACAAGAAACATAGAATTGTTTTTATTATTTTGGATGAGTCAGTCCAAACCAAGGTTACACTTGGAACAGATATCCAAGTCATTGTCTTAGGAAAAGGAAGTATAAAAATTTTAACTAAGCAAGGAGAACATAAAGTTATGTCTAATGTATATTACATTTCTGTTCTGAAGCATAATTTGATGAGAACATGACAATTGTTACAAAAAGGATACATAATCTACATGGAATATAATCACTATGTGGCGCAGACCCCCCTCCCCTCTTTTTCTCTCCTTCAGGGTTGCTCGACCTCCCAGTCTAGAATCGTTCGAATACCTAAGTCGAATTGACTCTTTGGCTCCTTGATAAAACCCAATATGCTTTATCATAAGTCCCTCTTTCTTCAAAGTGTGGGTCCCCTTAACCCCATGGATCTCTTCTTGGCCCTTCAAAGAAATTTTAGCGGCGACACTTAGCTCTTTGTGCCAAGCCCTTTCTATCATACGACCTCGGGCTGTGTCTCGTGGCTCTACCACAAAAGTGCTTTGGGCTTCGGGTTTCGGCTTGTTCCACAACAACCAACTCCTACATTCCCAAAATATGAATCGACGAAGTTTAAATGGCGTGAGCATAAACGGTCCACGTACCTCCTTCAGATCGATGGTTGTGATCTATTCAGACTCCGAACTTCAAGATTATCTCGCTTGTATTCCTCTAATTTATTCTGGAGTGCTTCCTTTTGGACCTTGCGATCTAACACCACGTGCCTCCTGACGATCGACGGCCAAGATCTACTCCACTCTTCAGAGCTTCGGAGACCTTTCTCTCTCCTTGTCGAGAAACTTTCAGAGTACTACTCCTCCGAAATGTGCATATTTCTTCCACATGTCCCTTACAGATCCAACGGTCTGGATTCAAACCTCTCTTCGCGACTTCACGAAAACTTATGTTTTCTCTTGGCAAACCTCCTAGAGCTTCGACTCTCGGATCTCCTGATCTTTCGCCACCTATCTCCTCCCGACGATGGACAATTCTGTTGCCTTCGGGACTTTGGCGAGTCCTCGACCCCCTTGCGCACTTAGAACAATTTATGCTCGACACTTAGGTTGTTCTCGGCCCTTCTTCTGCACTCCTTGCAGAGTTCTGCGCTAGCTCTTCTAAGATTTTTCTTGGCTTGAAACCTTTGAGGTTCTCAGTTCTTCTATGTCCTTTCATGGACTTTTTGATGCCCTCCTGGCAACTTAACGCTCCTCCTCCTGAGCTTGTAAGATGAACTTACTCTATCCTTGGTGCACTCTTTGCGCTCATTTCAGCCTTCTGACGACTTCTTCCTAAGCCCTTCCAGAAGTGTTAACGCATCTCTTTTCCTCAGTCGATGCACACCTGCAAAGCCTTCCTTTCTCAGAGTGTTCAACAACCCTGGGATTCTCTCAATGTCTCCAAAAATCCAAAATGTGCTACTCCTATGTGCACTCTCATGATCTCAATGCCCTCCTGGCAGAGTCTTACAAAGTATTCAGTAAGTCAGCGCTATGCCTTCTCCTGTGCAGAATTTCTTTCCAAGGTATTCATCAACCTTGAAACTCCCCTCCGAGTCTGTGAATTATCCTGGTGTTCCTTCCTGGAAGCTTCTCTTCTGACTTGAATGAGTTCAAACATGCACTCCTTGTGTTGGCTCACAGAGTTTCAACTCTTTGTCACGCACTCCTTGCGCTTAGCCTAGAGAACCAGGATTAATCCAACACACTCACAGATAGAAGATTATAATTCTATCCCTATAGATGATTTCTAAAATGCATCTACAACATAAACACACATGAATGACCTTCAATACTAATCATCCATTACACAGAAATTGAAAAACAGGAAAATCTGTTCTTTTTCTATTAATGGTGGAATGTCCATTACAATATGTGAGTCTAGACCATGACTATGTCTCGGCTCTCATCAACCTCTCTAGCCACTCTCTCGACCCGAGTGTCAACAACAACAACAACACCCCCCTAAGGGCATACAATACAAATATTTATACAAGAGGGGCTCTATGAGCTTCCCTCCAAACTAAGCTAGTGGTGTCTAATCAAAATTCAAAACGCATGACTAACGAGGCAGATTACAATGATGGAAATCTGATCTGAATTGGATACAAATCCCCCTACCATCAACCACTTAATGGAGACTTCATATATAGCTTGTGCGAAGGCACAACTTGGCTCTGCCAGCCTGACAACATTAATTGACTTAATTACATTTTAAACTTTTCGAATGCAAAATGAGAGGGAGGTGCCTCTCCCTTCCTTGAATGTGCACCAATCGTGCTAATCAGTTGGCGCGTGTTGAGGTAGAGCGATGCTCTTGCATCATACTCCACGGATACGAAAATTCATGAGCTCCTGCTCATGAGCTTCCCAGCTTTGTTGACATCCTCCTGGATCCAAAAATTTCTCTTGGAGTTGTCCTCTTGCTCCTTTGCTTTGTTGGTGTTTCTTCAGAATCTCTCCTGCTACTCATGCAGGTTTTCCTCTGTCCATCTTCTCCTTGTTGACAGCTTCTTCCTTTGACCTCAACATAATCTCCCTTATCTCTCGTATCACCTCTTCCATCTGCTCCATTGACTGGTTTTCCTTATGCCTTCTGCTCAACTACGACTCTTCATGTTGCTCTGAGGGTAGATCATCCTGATCTCCTAAGCTTCTTTCATCTCCGGTGGTGTTGACTGGTCACTCTACTGCAGACTCTAATTACGCAGTCTTCTTACTGAATTGTTGCTCAACTGCCTCCTCTGACAGACTAACTCCTATTAGTTCTTCTTGCGCTAGTTCAACTCCAACCTCCTCCAACTACAACTCGTGTTGTTATGTCTCCTCTATCATGGCTATCACATGGCAACCACCTCCTGGTTCCGAACTGTCCAACCAATCCTCCAATGCCTTTAACTCCATCTCCCACTGAGTGAGTAACTCAATTGGTTGCTCCTCTTCGGTTGGGGCAGAATTCAGTACCTGCTCCTTCTCCTTCATGAAAGTCTTAGCTTTTTGTCCTTTTGTTGCATCTGCAATACCTATGCTAGCCTCGCCTCAGCTGCTTGGTAGGAATATCTGGATTCCCCCAATGACCAGAACGTTCCTTTGATCCTTCTCCTCTATGAAAGAAGTTTTAAACTTGTCATCATATTCAATCACGCGGCTTGCAGCTCTGCATGAATATTCATATAAATGAGGCCTTTCTTTTTCCTCCTCTCCATCTGCCAACACCCCTTGCTGACATGAACTCTCAGCTCATCTCATCTCTTCTCCCTTGCCCGCCTAGAAAATCGGGATGTCTCCTCTTCCCTCCTGGCATCTTACAAGATCAACTGATCCCTTCTCATTGCCCACCTGGAAATCTATGAGACCTATGCGAGATCTCTTTCCCTCGCCATTGAGGTTTTCGACATATCTCAACCATATTTTTAACACCTGTTGCTGCCTTCTGGCCAACAAATTCTGAATAGGCCACTTAGTTGTCCTTTTCAAAGGCCACTCGTATCTCCAATGTACCTTTGCCTCTTGTTGCATCTTAAATTCTAACTTCTCCATCTCTGCTCAGATTTTGCTATGCTCCTTGTCCATCTCCGCTTTTCTCTTCTGCGGGCAGTCTTCTCTTCGATCGCGTTGGTGACCTCCAGTGGCCATATTGCTTCTCTTGTAGCCTTCCTGGTTGTTTATCGTCTGTTGCACACCTCGCAAAAGTTTTCACATAGCATCTCACCCTGTCCTTCTTCACCTGTTGTCTACAGGAGAATTCAAGCTCTGACTCTACTCGATGTAGCCAGACTGTCTCCTTTTCCTAAAAACAATTTCAGGATCTGATACCACCTGGTATCAGAGTATCTCCTTTCACCATCTCTCCCTTGTATACACCCTGCAAACAAAATCACGGCTTTCATACCACCTGGTATCAGAGTATCTCCTTTCACTGTCTCTCCCTTTTCTACGCTCTACAGACAAAATCATGTCTCCGATACCACCTAGCGTAGACCCCCCCTCCCCTTCTTTTCTCTCCTTCGGGATTTCTCAACCTCTCCGTATAGGATCGTTCGAATACCTGAGTGGAATCGACTCTTTGGCTCCTTGCTGGAACCCAATACGCTTTATCATAGGTCCCTCTTTCTTCAATGTGCAGGTCCCCTTAACCCCACGACTCTCTTCTTGGCCCTTCAAAGAAAGATTAGTGGTGACACTTAGCTCTCTGTTCTAGGCTCTTTCTATCATATGACCTCGGGCTGTGTCCCGGGGCTCTACCACAAAAGCGCTTCGGGCTTCGAGCTTCGGCTTGTTCCATAATGGCCAACTCCTACGTTCCCGAACTCGGAATCGAAGAACTTTAAATGGTGTGAGGATCAACAGTCCTCGTCCCTCCTTCAAATCGATGGATGTGATCTATTCAGATTCCAACCTTCGAGAGTCTCTCACTTGTCTTCCTCTAATTTCTTCCAAAGTACTTCCTTCCGGACTCTGCGATCTAACACCACGTGCCTCCTGACGATCGATGACCAAGATCTACTCTGCTCTTCGGATCTTCGACAACCTTTCTCTCTCCTTGTCGAAAAACTTCTGGAGTACTACTGCTCTTAAATGTGCGGATTTCTTCCACGCGTCCCTTCCAAATCCAACGATCTGGATTCAAACCGCTCTTCGCGACTTCACGAAAACTTATGTTTGCTCTTGGAAAACCTACCAGCGCTCTAACTCCCAGATCTCCTGATATTTCGCCCCTTGTATCCTCCCAACGATGGACGACTCTGCTACCTTCGGGACTTCGACGAGTCCTCAACCCCCTTGCACACTTAGAACAATTTATTTCCAAGACTTAGGATCTTCTTGACCCTTCTTCTGCACTCCTTGCAGAGTTCTGCGCTATCTCTTATTATATTTTGTTCGACTTGAAACCTTCAAGGTTCTCATTTCTCATGTGTCCTTTCATGAACTTTCTAATGCCCTCCTAGCAACTTAATGCTCTTCCTCCTTAGCTTGTAAGATGAACTTACTATGTCCTTGGTGCACTCTTTGTGCTTATTTCAGCCTTCTAAAGGCTTCTTCATGATCCCTTCCAGAAGTGTTAAGGAATCTCCTTTCCTCGATAGATGCACACTTGAAAAGCCTTCCTTCCTTAGAGTGTTCAACAACCCTGGGATTCTCTCAATGTCTCCAACACTCCAAAATGTGTTTCTCCTATGCGCACTCGCACTAGCTCAATGCCCTCCTGGTAAAGTCTTACAGAGTATTCAGTAACTCTGCGCTATGCCTTCTCCTGCACAGACTTTATTTCCAAGGTATTCATCAACCTTGAAACTACCCTCCGAGTCTGTGAATTATCCTGGTATGCCCTCCTGGCAACTTCTCTTCTAAATCGAATGAGTTCAAACATGCACTCCTTGCATTGGCTCACAATATTTCAACTCTTTGTCGTGCACTCCTTGCACTTAGCCTAGAGAACCATAATTAATCCAACACACTCACAAACAGAAGATTATAATTCTATCCCTGCAGACGATTTCTAACATGCATCTATAGCATAAACACACATGAACGACCTTCAATACTAAGCATCCATTACACAGAAATTGACAAACAAGAAAATATATTCTTTTTCTATTAATGGTGGAATGTCCTTTACAATATGTGAGTCTGGACCACGACTGATTCTTGGCTCTCATCAACCTCTCTAGCCACTTTCTCAACCTGAGTGTCAACAACAACAACAACAACAACACCCTAAGGACATACAATACAAATATTTATACAAGAGGGGCTCTATGAGCTTCCCTCCAAACTAATCTAGTGGTGTCTAATCACCATTCAAAACTCCTGACCAATGAGGCAGATTACAATGATGGAAATATGATCTGAATCAGACACAGATCCCCCTACCGTCAGCCACTTAATAGCGACTTCATCTACAGCTTGTGCGAAGGCACAACTTGGCTCTACCAACCTGATAGCATTAATTGCCTTAATTCCATTTTAAACTTTTCGAAGGAAAAATGAGAGGGCGATGCCTCTACCTTCCTTGAATGTGGACCAATCGTGCTAATCAGTTGGCACGTGCTGAGGTGGAGTGATGCTCCTGCATCATTGTGTGATTATGGATAAATTCCCAAGAAATCTACTTATTGAAAAAATCCAGATGACAAGTAACACAATGTTCCCATTGACATTGAATCCAGCCAGGAAGAAAAATACAGTGCACGATATTGGTAAAGCGAAAGATGTGCAGCCAAACACTGCATTTACAATAGAAAGTGTGCGCACTTCCAATGAAGAAAATAGTGCGCGCAATATCAAGAAAGGAGAAAATGGCGCAGAAATGAAGGCAACATTCCAATCTGAAATACAAGATGGTTCCTAGTTATGGCATTTCAGATTTGGACATTTGAACTTTGGAGATCTAAAGCTGCGACACACAAAGGAAATGGTAAAAGGTTTTCCATTAATTGAAAAACCAGAAAGGAAATGTGAAGGCTGCATATTTGGCAAGCAACACAGAGAATCATTTCCATTTGGAAAGTCTTACAGAGAAAAAGCTCCATTGGAAATAGTACACTCAGACATCTGTGGACCAATGAAAAATCCATCAATAGGAGGAAGTACATATTTTCTAGCATTCATTGATGATTTCTCAAGAAATACATGGATTTATTTCCTAAAGCATAAATCTGACGCATTGGGTTGTTTTCAGCAGTTTAAATCACTTGCGGAAAAACAGAGTGGTTATTACATCAAGTGTCGAAGAAGTGACAAAGGAGGATAATACATTTCAAGAGAATTTCAATTTTTTTTTAAACTTCATGGCATATACAAGAAATTTACCATGTGATACACACCACAAGAAAATGGTGTCGTAGAGAGAAAGAACAGAACCATCATGGAAATGGTGCGCAATATGTTGTCAGCCAAACATTTGTCAAATGATTATTTGGCTGAGGTAGTAGTAACTGCAGTATACATCTTGAACAGATGCCCAACAAAGAGTGTGAAGAATAGAGTTCCTCAAGAAGCCTGGACGAGATTAAAGCATAATGTGGTGCATTTAAAAGTTTTTGGATGTGTTGCATACACACATGTTCTAGATGAGCTAAGAAGAAAGTTGGACAAAAAAGGACATAAATATATATTTGTTGGGTATTTTGAAGAAACAAAAGGATACAAGTTGTATGACCCTGTCGCAAGAAAATTCATAATCAACCGCAATGTTCATTTTGTGGAGAATGAAGCATGGGATGGAACCATAACAAAGACAATGAAAATTATTGATGTGATGGAGCATGATGACACAGAATAAGAGGTGTTTCAAACACTGTGTACAAGTCAGTGCGCATTCCCTTCTACACCTAGCACTACGACGCAAAACACTCCAGTAAGAACAACAAGTGCATAGTCTACACCTAGAGCGTAGCAAACACCAACAAGAAGTTCGAGTAGTTCTACATCTCCAGATCCAACATTAGCAAGTCTGTTACCAAGAAAGACAAGAAGTCTGCGCGAAATCTATAATGAAGACGTAGCAAATTCATTTTCAGTTTTCGCCTTATTTTCACAAATAGATGATTCATTAACCTTTGAAGAAGTTGTCAAAGATGATGTATGGGCACAAACCATGGATGAAGAAATCCGAGGCATAGAGAAAAATCAAACATGGAAATTGGTAGATGTACTTGAAGACAAGGATGTGATTAGTGTGAAGTGGATTTATAAAACCAAGCAAGATGCAAAAGGAAAACTGTGGAAGCACAAGGAAATAATAGTTGCAAGAGGCTTTACACAGCAACCTGGAATTGATTTCAATGAAACATTTGCACCAATTTCACGCATGGACATAGTGAGAACTATGTTAGCCATTGCCACACAATACAAGTGGAAAGTTTATCAGATGGATGTGAAGTCAACATTTTTGAATGGAAACTTAGAAGAAGAAGTATATGTGGAACAACCACAAGGTTATGAGTTTCCAGGATAAGAAGACAAAGTGTATAGATTGAATAAAGCATTGGATGGGTTAAAGCAAGCTCCGAGAGCATGTTACAGTCGCATTGATTCCTATCTGACACATAATGGATTTCAGAGAAGTGAAAGTGAGCCAACACTGTACATCAAAGCAAATCATCAAGGTAATATGCTAATTATTTGTCTATATGTAGATGATTTGATTTTTTCAGGTAATTTTGGCATAGAAGAATTCAAGTTAGACATGAAGGATGAATTTGAAATGACTGATTTAAGGATTATGAGATATTTTTGGGGAATTAAAGTTCACCAATCCAAAACTGATATATTTATCTCATAGTATAAGTATGCGCATGAAATATTGAAAAGATTCAATATGATGAATTCAAAAGCAACACCAACACCTGTCATAACAGGATTGAATTTAAGCAAGGAAGATAAAGGGTCTAAGGTGGATCCCACGTTGTTTAAAAGACTGGTAGGAAGTCTTATGTATCTCACAGTGACACGAACTGATATTATGTATGGAGTGAGTCTAATTTCAAGGTTCATGGAAACTCCAAAAGAACCACACTGGAAGGCAGGAAAGAGAATCATGAGATATGTGAATGGAACAAAAGATTTTGGCATTAAATACTCCACTTCAGAATATTTCATACTCATTGGATACACTGACAGTGATTGTGGAGGCAACATAGATGACAAAAAAAGTACCTTTGGGTACACATTTCATTTTGGAACAGGTATGGTATCATGGGCATCAAGGAAGCAACTCATAATGACTCTTTATTCAATAGAAGAAGGATGTTAAAAGATTTTTTGCAGGAACAACAGGAACCAACAACAATTTTCTGTGAAAACAATTCAGCTATCATGTTATCAAAGAACCATGTGTTTCAAAAGAAAACTAAGCACATTGATACAAGGTATCATTTCATCAGAGAATTGGTGAATAACAAAGAGATATGTTTAGAGTTTTGTAGGTCAAAATATCAAGTTGCAGACATTTTTACAAAGGATTTAGCAAGATATGTATTTCAGCATCTACGCAGTAGTCTGGGAGTCTGCGCAGTAACTGATGAGTGACAATAAAATTGTAAACTCATTTTTTGTTGTAATTTTCTTTTGTAATCCCACCTACTTATAAATAAGGGGGAGTGTTGGAAATAGTAATTACAATTCGATGAGATCTTCACGTCTCTGTTTATTTGTCATCAGTCAATATGTCAGTATCCAAAATGTCAGTCAGTCAATCTGACAATCTGCAAGTTCAAAGTCGCACATTTACTCAAAATCAGTCGGTCAGCAATGAAGTTATAAATGGAGCCGATTTCTATCTTCTTGAGTTCAGCTGAGTAGTTGAAGAGTCGGTCGTATTAATGGTAGTGTTTAATGTTGAGTCGATCTTAGCTTTTGTAGGAAGTCTCAGTTGGAGTCCATTTAAGTTCGAGTCGTTTAGTTAGTGTATGATGTTGAAGAGAGTAACATGCAGAGCATAAAAGAGAGGTAGAGAGAACAACTGAGAGCAGCAACAATTGCGGAGTGTAAGCACAGGCTCTGTGTCTATGAATTCAGTAGAAGAAGCCATTAGAGCTTAAGCTCATCTTAGTATTGTATTATGTAATCACGCGCACTGTGTTGAAGTTCACTAATATTAAGCATTTTGTGTATTGACGAGATTATGTCTTATTTCTCAGTTTATGTGCTAAGCATAGCATTATGTTATTTCACATTCATAAATCATTTCGTTAAGTGTGTATATTCACAGCGCGCAACAAACTGAGCAGTATGTGCACTGCACAGTGGTTTTGAGAACTCTATCGCGTAGCCTGTTTGGTGCACAGTATTTGAAACTATGTTGTGCAGAGTATATTGCACGCATCGTCGATTCAAGAGTAATATCCTCTTAAATGCTAAAGTCTGAACGTATTTTTAGGCACATTATACTCATGAAAATTAATCCATGATATAATAAGTAAGTAGAAAAAAGAACGAAGTGTTAACAATGATATCCAGAGATTAAGTAGTGTGTAATCTAAGTATGCAGACTACTAAACCCTATCACAAAGAAAGAGCTAGAAAATTAAAATTTTCTAGCATTTAAAAAGTTATCACCCAAATTTGGAGAAAGAGTAAACAATTTTGCAAAATTCTCATATTAAATATTAATTTTTATTTTTCTTTATGATAGTGTCAACACACTTTGATGAAGCTTGGCCATAAAGTGGAGTGCCCAAGATGGCATCCATTTACTTGTTCCAAATCATTTCAATCATAAGTAAATGTAAATCCCACAACATACTCAACCAGGCTCCCATATTTCCCTCTCCTCTCGCTATTTTATATATATACTTTGACAATGTGCTTCAATTTTCCCTTTCAATTTACATTTACATAAATAGTGAAGTATACAATACGATATACATGCCTAAACATCTAGTTAGTTTACATTTTCATTTGGTTGTTAATCATGAACAAATGCCTAAACATCTAGTTAGTTTACATTTTCATTTGGTTGTTAATCATGAACAAATGCAAAAAGGGAATGCTTTTATTATTCAATTTAAAACTACAAGAAGCATACTCATGGATGACATTTCTTCCCTTACATCATTTAATTTACATAAGAAAAAGTAGGGATCATCATAACCTTGTATCCATCCCAAGTGTAATGGAAACCAAACCAGTTATCAACTTTCTCATTGTGAATGAGAAGCACATAGGAAAAGAAAGCTAGGTTGAGTTCACCACTCAAATTTATGTGAACATATAAATAGCGCAGGGATGCAAGGATACCAACACCATCCTTGTAAACACCCATTCCAAAACTAATTTCATAATGGAAACATAATGCTATAAGATAACCATCATTAGTATTGTAATCACTTAAACCAAAATGATTTCAGAATGGAAATTCATGGGCTACACGGTTTCTATCATTGGCATGTTAGTTTCCCGTTTCAAATAAATTTTCTCAACAAATTTGCAAGGTTTATCGTCACCAATGATGGATTTAACCACCCCCTACTAGATCTATTTCATAGCTGGAAAAAAATGCGATAAGGCTTCTTGCATTATATTCAACAACACGCATACACAATAACTTTTACAAAGGAAAAAAGAAAGGTTTTAATGATTTCTATTCAAGGTTAGAAAACATCGCCTCACACTATTGGGATTTGGTGACGAATTCTCAAGAATAGAGTTAGATCTTATCATTCTGTGTTGGTTACAATCAAATAGACCAAGTTAAAATATGGATAGAGATTGCATTTATTATTCAGTTTCTTGTCAATGTATATAAATACATGTAAGCCCGTAGAGGCAAAAATCACTGTGAGAGACTGAGTGTGAGTGAGTTGATGTAATATCCATGATCTGAATAATAAGACCACTGATGCTTATTCTTGGTGGACATAGCCCAACGTTTGGGTGAACCATGTGAAATCCCTATGTTTCTATTATCTATGTGTGATTGTTAATTATCTTTGTGAATTGTGATTTCCGCATTGACAATTCTAACAAGTGGTATCAGAGCTTAGTTAGAACTAGTTGGAGGAGCTTCAAATTATCAAAAAAAAACCGAAAAAAGGAGATATGTAGATTTATACATCGCGGCAGATCTCTCCTCTAGAAGGGTGCAGCAACATACTACTCAACCTTACGCTGGTGAAAAATTGCAGAAATTTCCACGATTGAAGTTTGAAGCAAAAATGAAGTTTGAACGATCACCGCACTCCAAGTGTGCGAGAGGTGCGGACGTCCCGCGATCAAGTAGTAGTGTGAGGTGCTGCGGCCACTCCATTAAATAAAACGGACACGCAGATCTCCTTTAATGTATTCGCATACTTTATGACATGGCATAAAACAAAGTCGTCATCTCCTTTTAAATTGATTCGAATGGTTTTTTAGTTTGAAATATAAAGCATGGTCATGAAGTATGAAGGAATAGTTGAGGGTGAGTTAAAGTAAAAAGGGTTTAAAGTATGACATCATAAGGCATATATAAATAATAATTTAACTATTATTTTTAAAAGGGAGTTTTTTTTGGTTGACTTAATAAAAGGTTTTTTATTAAGATATAAAAATATTTATATATATTTAAAAAAAAAAATATTTTTTGGGTTCAACCTTTTGAAAATAAGGTTATATTATTTTAAAAAGGCCTTAAGTTTTATAAGCAGTGGATATTAGGAGATTTTTTGTGCAAATGGCTAAGATGCAAAGTTTGAAGTTTGAAATTGAAAAGTTCAGCGATAAAAACAACTTTGAGCTTTGGAAACTCAAGATGCACGATTTACTCGTGCAACAAGGCGTGGTGAAGGCACTTTTGGGAAAAACAAATCAACCCACGACCATAACAGATGATGACTGAGATGAGATGGATGCGAGAGCACTGAGTGCCATATGCCTGTGTTTGGTCGATGATGTTCTGTTCAATATTGTCTCAGAGAAGATAGCAGCCGGTTTGTGGACGAAGTTGGAAAGTCTATATATGACGAAATCCTTGACGAGCAGAATCTACTTGAAGAGACAATTGTATTGTTGTGGATGAAAGAAGGTACAAAAGTTGTTGACCATTTAAATAATTTCAATACCCTTATAGTTCAATTGACTAGTATGGAAGTTAAATTCGAAGATGAGGATAAGGCTATTACACTATTGTGTTTGTTGCCTAAGTCTTGGGATAATCTAGTCACCTCTATTAGCTTTAGCTCAACAAAAGTTTTAGATTATGACTCTGTTGTAGGAGCTTTGTTGGTTGAGGAGATGAGGAGAAAATCTAGTAAAGAAACCTTAACTTCAGAGGCGATGTTGGTCAGAGGTTGAACTAAAGAGAAGAATGAGAGAATTTTTTCTCGATCTAAGTCAAGACACAGAAAGGGTAAAACAAAATTCTGGTACTGTGGCAAAATAGGACATCTCAATAAAGATTGTTGGAAGAGAAAGAAATCTGAGGAAAACTCTACAAAGGAAGCAAATTTGGCTGTAACAAATTCAGGTATGATTGATCAAGTTTTATCCGTTTCTAGTAATTTAGAATATCAAGAAGAATGGCAGTTAGATTCAGGTGCCTCCCACCACATGTGCTCACATAGAAATTGGTTCATTTCTTACCAATCTGTTGATGAGGGTGTAGTGTTTATGGGAAATGGTGTTCAGTGTAAAACTGTTGGGGTTGACAGTATTAGAATCAATATGTTCGATGGTATTGTTAGGGAATTAATGGATGTTAGATACGTACCTGATCTTAAATCAAATTTGATTTCATTAGGAGTGTTGGATTCTTATGGATATAAGTATACAAGTCAAGGTGGAGCTCTCACATTGTCGAAAGAGAATTTAGTAGTGATGAAGGAAACAAAGGTTGATAACCTTTATAAGCTGGAAGGCAGTACTGAAGTAACATTTGAAGTGACAGATGTATCTTCTTGTTTATGCCAGAAGCATCAAGGTCATAAGAACAAGAAAGAATTGCAGGTACTGGTAAGTGATAAATCATTTACAGACTTAAAATCTTTGTTTATGAATTCCTTCTTGTTTTATATCTCTGCAAGTTATGATGATGGTATAAAGGGATGTTGTGTGTGGGATCCTACTTCTCACAATGTCATCATTGACAGAGATATTGTATGTATGGAACAACCAAAAGGGTTGATTCAAGATCGCAATGGTAAATTTGTTTGCATGCTAGATAATTCATTGTATGGCCTATTGGTACCCTGGGAAATATACAAGATGTTTGAATCCTTCATAGTGAGTCATAATTTTTCAAAGGGTAGGAATGACTATACGGTTTATAGTACATTCATAGTCTTGATGTTCTTTGCTAATGATATGCTCAATGCAAGCCGAAGCACGGATAAAATCAATAAGAAAATGACTCAGGTGGACAAGACAATTCAGATGAGGGATCAAGGAGCAGAAAAACAAATTAAGGGCATGGATGTACACAGAGATGGTAATGGTAAATTGTGGTTGGAGTTCAGTATGAACATTGTAAAACCAGTTTTTATCTCTCTTGCTTTCCATTATAAGTTTTCTTCAAGAATAGGGCCTGTCTATAAAGAAGAAAAGGTTATGTCTCATGTAAGTTTAGTAGGAGGTATGTTGTATGTGATGAAATGGTTAATATCAGATGTTTCACATGCTAATGATGTTGTTAGATACGTGAGAGATTCAGGTGTTGCAGTGAAATGGGTGCTTCAGCGTTTGAGAAGCACAAATGTCACCTATAATGGTTACACTGAGATGGTCTGTGATAATTGCAATGTATGTTGTAATACATGTGTCTTGGATAAGAGGAGACCTATCACTAAATGTGTCTCACAACACAGTTGTGGAAGGCATGTTGGAGGTGGAGTGACCCCTCAGGAAATCCAAACTCGTGCAAGTCACACAGGCGAGATCATGAAACCAATTTTATTAGAGAAGTTGCAGTGGTGCTTGGCTTCTCTTGGCTTGCAACAAAGGTGATGAACAAAAGGAAAGAACAAGATATCATGTTAATTGTTGTCAAGGTGGAGATTGTTGGGATTTGGTGACAATGAATTCTCAAGAATAGATTTAGATCCTATCATTTTGCATTGGTTACAACCAAATAGACCAAGTTAGAATATGGATAGGGATTGCATTTATTATTTAGTTTCTTGTAAATGTATATAAATACATGTAAGTCCGTAGAGGCAAAAACAATTGTGAGAAACTGAGTATGAGTGAGTTGATGTAATCTCCATGATCTAAAGAATAAGACAACTGATGTCTATGCTTGGTGGACGTAGCCCAACGTTTGGGTGAACCACATGAAATCCCTGTGTTTCTATTATCTCTGTGTGATTATTAATTATCTTTGTGAATTGTGATTTCCACATTGATAATTCTAACACACACAAATATTTGAATATTTGTCAAGTATATCACAAAGGCAAAGCATGCTAAAACTTCACCACCATTTTCCTTCACAAAAAGTATTTCTCTCATGACATGAACTATGGGAAAAGGCTACCCATTTTATGGGCATGATTTATTGCACCCAAAATGCTCGTCTTGAGTTCAAACACGAGAAAAGATTAATGTACTAAGGCTGGCATGATTTACTACACCCAAAATGCTCGTCTTGAGTTCAAACACGAGAAAAGATTAATGTATTAAGGCTGGCAATGATTTTCTCTTTCAATATGCTATGTTTAACACCAATACAAGAGAACATTTTCTCAATGAATTAGGCAATGGTGTTTTCTCTTCCATCGATTCACCATACAATACAATAATTATGGGGGTTCTGACTTTAAATCGCCATTAACATTAAACAACTCCAAAAACCAATGTATTTGGTTAAGTATTTCGCGACTACCCAAATAATTATATATCTGCAAGCATATATTAAATTCTCCCTTCAACTTGGGACACTTTTAAGCATACAACTACTACTTTAAATGTATGATTAGAAGTTTTAAAATAATAATACTTCCATTGTAAGCTCCCTTAAGCTATAACCACTATACTTAGTTTGATAACTACTTTATATATATGATTAGAAGTTTTAAAATGATAATACTCCATTATAAGCTCCCTTAAGATACAACCACTATACTTAGTTTGATTGAAGGGTTTAAAGGAAAACTACAACCCTTACACTACAACTATTTTCCATAATCGATTGAGTAATTTAAAATACACTACAACCATTACAAGGAGTTTATTATGAGAGTTAAGTCACGCTAGCACTCTTATAAAGGAGTTCGAGTTGTCTACAAGATAACAATTCCATCAAGATCCCACCAATTTGATTTGTGTGCCAGTTGACCAATTCATATATCAACAAAATAAATGCTTAAAGATAATAGTTCAATTGCTACAAGAGATTACCTATATTCTAATTTCACACAAACTAAAATTGTAATTAGATATGTGCAAAACCAAATTATAAAATAATTTAAATGTGAATACCAATGAAATTTTACCTAACAAATGGTTAGTTTCTTCAAATTGAGTAATGCTTTATTCACTAGTTCCAAGTCCCTTGTCATTGTCAATTTTTATGGTGTCAACTAGTTTCCTTCCATCCATACTCAAGGGAAAAAAAAATCCAAGAGACCCCTGAGCTTTGTGGGCTCATAACCAATTTTGATTGTAGAATGTACTTGACAACTAGGTTAGTAAAGCTAATTCTCCCTCCATAATCTAGTTATCATCCTTCTAAATCATTAATGTTGGCAGAATTTCTATAACATTTATGTACTCTCCATGTTAACCTCCCAAACCAAATATTTCCCCATTTACTTATAGACTCGAATGAGGCTAACCAACTCACCCCTCCTCCATAAAAAACTAGGATTTTTCTCTTAATTTTATTTATTTATCCCTATTATTCATCACTCTCCTCGGAGTGTCATTTTCCCTTTTTTTCTTAATTAAATATTTTTTTCTTAAATAGTAATTATCTTTTTTAGGTAAAATAAAAATATTTGAAGAGCCCCCCTAAAAGTGGGTAATTACTTTAAGGATTAATTCCACCATGGGATTTAAAAAAAAAATCATTAGCTTAATTGGGAATTTGGAAGAATAGTTGTTGGGGAGTAAGGTCATCGCACCTTATCGCATGCCCCCCAACCATAAGAACTATATAATCTACAATTTACTACAATTTAGAGACTTTGCACCTATATTGTGACTCCACATCTCCACTAAGAGTTTATTGATTATGGCCCAAGCCCTTTTGTCAGAAAGTAGAGACTTTTCCTTATTTCCTACACATGCAATAATCCCACACATTTTACAAAGATCAATATCATGTAAGAATAATAATAATATATTTCTTAATATTACTAGTTACCTTCCACGGATATTCATTTTTTTTTGTAAGCTATCCTTAGTCTTTATATTAGCATAGAAATATTGTACAAAAAATTCCATGCTGGTCTACCACTAGGGAAACCAAACCAATAGCAATGCATCAACTTGTCTATGATTTTGTGAAACTTAATACTTTTAAAAATGAAAAACTTAAAATAATAAATCCTAGGATTGTCTGCTATGAAGAATTATAGCTTATGCCTATCATAAAAAAGAATCTTATGAGGTGGGGAAATAACACTCAAACCTCTCAAACTAAACAACATACTAAGTAAAGAAAAAAACATGATAATTTAGGCAATAGGTGGGAGATCTTTAGCCACAGGAACCTGAGGTTGAGGAAAATCCAAGTTGTTCAGGTCCAAACCAAGAAGCTTGTCTGCTAGAAAGTTCATTTTGTGACCCTCCGGTTTTATCTACAATTTCATATCATCCATCTATAGAAAAATATCTCGACGTGTCTCATGCCTTTCGACCAAGAATCGACCCATCAACATCTTGATATGCCAGTAAATGTCTATGGTTTTCAAGTACTAGAATTCTCAAGCTCATGTGGTGCCCGGGTCTGGAATCCAAGAACTAGTGGTGCACACAACTTCATCGTCTAGAATGAAGCACCTAAGAATTCTTATATCTCCCTATGTTAGGTCTATTTCAACCCTGACCTCTGGAGGGGTGTGAATTTGATAAGCTTCGGTTGAATCATCAACTATTGAAACAAGTTGTGGACTTGAATTGCCTCTAGAGCGATGGGAAGAACCACCCTTGGAACGACAAGAAGTACAACTCTGAACCATGGTTGGGGATGGGGAGAAGAAGAAACAAGGGACATCGAGCTAGGGTATATGTATGGTTTCAGAGGGGGGTAAGGGAGAATGATGGTGCAGAGGGAGAAGAGGGAATATGGAGGAGTGAAACATGAGAGGAGGCCTTGGGGGGGAGTTTAAGAAGAGGCCATCTCATCGATGAAATTGAAAACAAATCCCATAATGATCCATTAACAAAGTCGTAAGTATCATAATTTTAGGTGAGGGATCTTCTAGAGTCTGAGACGTGGGAAGGACAAGCCAGGAAATCCAAATGTACTAGAGGAGTGTCATCGGTTTGGATTCGATAGTGGAATGATGTCGAGTGAAGGAGGTCATGTGGAGTGAATTGGTGAAGAGATAATGGTGCATGCAGGGGATTAATGAGGGTGCTCGAGTGGGCTGGCGACGATGGTCATGGGTGACATGTGGTGTCTCTCCTTAGGGAGCAGCCCCATTATTGATCATTTCCCTATCATGCAATACAAGGGCTCCACATATATTCATTATTTGACTTCCAATTTGGAGTTTTCCCAATAGGCATATCCACATGTTTCCTCCCTAGTTAGCCAATGTCCTACACCACTTAAGTCATGTCACAACACATTCATATAGATATAGACTATAAAAACTATAATATCAATGAAATTCAAATGGTTCCATTAATATTTCACGACATTTAATTTGGCTTCCATAACCTTCCTCTTCCTTTAATCAACTTCCACCCAGAAGTCTTATAGATCCTGTCCACTTGACACAACTTACACTTTTTCACAACATAAGTATTCATTTCATGTTCAAGCATATATCAATCATAATTTATATGCTAATCTACTAAAAAATTAAGACTATCAAGTGCATCCTATCAATCAAGTACATTCCACAAGTTACATACATACAACATAAATCAAAACACGGTCACTAAATGCTTCATTCAAAGCTCAAATTGACCTCCTAATCCTTTCTCAAAGAAGAGTTAGGAAAGGAGGGGTATTACATACTTCCCCCTTTGGAACAAAACTTGGCCTCAAGTTTTTATGCAATTCCTAAAGACTCATGCTACATAGATCAAACCACATAATAAGATTCTTAACCATATGTCCATCATTTAATTATCGAAAGAGATACATCCTTGGCCCCATGCCACAACTCTAATTCACATTCTTACTCAAACAAAAATTCATTTAGTCCTTCAACTAAATTTAGAAAACACCCCTTTAAGTTTCCACTTTGTTATTCAACTAGAGAATTATCTTTGAAATCCATAACTGGGATAATTACAACTTACTCTGAAAAGGTTTCTTCAAATTCACCCTTTCCTCTCTAAGAATGTGATTTAACAAGCTATAAAGCAAGCATGAAAGTCACAGTCAAAGCATTCATCCATTGAAATGAGATCATTTGAAAATGTTAATCCTAGCATTAGACTCCTTTTATTCAGCCAAAAAATTGAACATAAACTACTAGCGAGAAAAACAAAACTCTCTACACAAGCAAATGCAGGAATCCTTTCAGCAAAAATGTCAAAGCTCTAAACCCAACAAAAATCCCATTTTGTTTTCTTAGCTACATAGGGAATGGTTTCAAATGATGCATGAAATAAACAATTCTTCTACTTGAAATCCTTAATACAAATCTTTAACAAGAGAATTGAGCATCAATGTGTAAAAATGAAGAAAATATTTAAGCTCTGATACCAATTGTCATATACCCATAAATATAAATACACCATCATCATTAATTTCCAGCTCCATAAAGATTAACCATTGCATGAAAAACATTAAAAACTATATTTTTTAAGCATGCACATATCAAAAAACATTAAATTATATTTCAACGCTCTAAATGTCCATACACTTAAAGATCTTGCCAACATTAGTTAATTGGATTTACAAACAAAGTAAAAGTCAGTTGCAACATCTATTAGTTGCAACTTCCATCCATAAATAAATGGTATTTAGTACTGAATCAAGAAACTACATAACTTCACTACAAAGACTGAACATCATGGTCCATGGATAATGGCTCATAAAAAAAATTCCTTAACACAATGCCCAACATGCCTTATTTCTTATTTCTTATCTAAGACAACATTATGCCATCTGCATCAATGAAGAAATTTAACATCTTAGAAGACATGTAATTAAGAAAAGTAGACAATATGTAATATGGGTATTGTTATGTGATCTAGTATGGGGACAAACAAGACAAATTTTTACACTCAATAGGTCATATAAATTATCATCGTTGCATCAGATTCATAGGTTTGTGCTCAAGGTAAAATAGCTTTGCAAATTTATACATTTGAAGGTTTTCACACATAGTTGTTAAATTCCACTTTTTGTGATCCAGCAATGCATTTTTTCTATGTTTCTTTCTTAGATTTCTATGTCCTGCAAGAAATTGATCTTCTTCCAACGTTATTAACTCATCCAACCATTGTTGTCGTTCAGGAGGATTCTTGGTACCCTTGTATCAGCCCATTAATTCGAAAGTTAATCATGGGCAAAAATGTACTTTGATACACTCCACCACCTATGCCTAATCCTATACATCTATATGGTGCGTCATCCACAAAATCACAAGCATTCCTTTGAATATTGTGTCCATGGCCTAAATCCTTTAGATCTCGGGTGTTATAAATGTGTCTACCTAGCATGTTCCAACAAATCTTGGTAAGATATGTAGCTTCATTCTGATACAACACACTTCTTTAGTAATTTGGGCGCATATCTTGGTTGACGTTTGTTATAACGTATTCTTCCATTTGGCCTTCACATCCTACAAATTTGTGTCATATGAATGGACACTTTTCTATCTCAGTTCATCATTATTTCTCGAGTTCACATATTCCTCCTTGCATCCTATGATGTTGTATATATTCTCGATAATTGAGCTCTATGCATCTTCATTTACGAGCTCAATATATATTTTTCCCTCATTTGGATCTAGTGGTGCAATGACATGCAATGTTTCCATCTCAGAGGACATCTATTGTTGGCACCCAAAGTTTTGGGTTTAGTTTTGTGCACGCACACAAACAAAGTTTTGCACGTTCATTCCATAGTTTTGTGCATGCCTAAGGTAATGTGCGAGGAATGAAAATGAGTGTGTATCAGAACGATTTTTTATAGTGTGTCGTAGGCCTAAAATATCATTGAACGTGCACATGTCCCAGTTTTGATGCACACCAAAAATCAAGAAGATGCACACCAGAAGCAAGAAAAGAATCATCAGAAAATCCTATCGAATCATTACTGCCAGCAACACAAGGGATCATGGATCTAACAAAATATGAGCTGGCAGGGAAGTTAATATTTCCACAATTCCTTAAGGCTACATGGACTGCAGGAAGGTTCCAAAAGCATGCGAAGTAGTTTTTTCAATCGAGCGAGTGGAGCAGAGTGGAAAGAGACAGAGCTCCCGAGTAGAGAAAGTTATAAATGGAAGAAGTGATATCATAAATGGGTCTAGCTAGATGTTTAGAGAATAGATTCATTAATTCCTTAGTATCAAGCTTGCTCTGAGCCTGTTGTAATATTGTAATGCTTTTGAATATAATTTTTTGTATGTTATATGTATGAGTCTTAAGGGAAGGCGCATTGTGTAGTGTTTTGTAATCCAGAGGATCTATATAGAGAAAACATGAAGTTCTATGGTTGTCATATATATTTTTTTTGCGTAATGTATTCCTCTGTTGTGATGGAATAACTCTAGTAATAAATATGTGACAGTTCTGATATATTTTGTGTCTATCATGTATGATTTGAATATGTGTGTATTTTTTTACTTATTATTCCTAACAATTTTTCATATATGAGTCGCATGGATGCCAATCTCGATGGATATTTCTTTGTTTAGCCTTCATCCTTGTCACAAGACCTTATGGTCTCTATGATCCTCTCTGCATATTGGGTGAGACCTTCCTTAGCCTTGGCCAAGGATTGATATGCCGATGCTCTGGGGTTTTTGATGGAAATTTTTGAATGAGCTCTAGGTCTAAACTCCCTAGTGTTAAGAAGGAAGTGCACAAAAGTGGATAAAAACTCCCACCAACTAGTTCCATTGTCGAGACCTGAAAATATTGTTGGGAATGATGAATAAAAGATATTAGGTGGCCTCCATCTCGGGAGGAGATTTAAGACTAGTTGACTGCAAAATAGCATGAGTTTTCCCTATGAGAAACCCATGGATTGATGGTGAATGTCAACCAATGGAAGGATGGGTATTTATACATGGATATGTATGATATTTTCTTTGTTGAAATTCCTTGTTTACTATTTGAATGTATAAAACTAAAAAATACTACCAATTCTCTTGTGTGGTCGTTGGAACCAGTGGTTTGGGATCAAGCCAAACTTGAATAATTGAAAGTGTTGGATAATAAGTCGACTCGGGATATTGACTTCTGGTTTTCTCAAGTAAAATAAAGATACATTGTTGAATTCATCATGGAATACACTGAATCTTTCAACAAGACTGAAAGAAAGTTTGTGGAAG
>ML784331.1:289610-306077 GCA_009831015.1 Picea engelmannii | reverse complement strand
CAACATATAGTGAAGATATTGGAGTAGAAGAGAGAGAAGAAGAAGATAGAAGAAAAGAGACGAGTGAAGAACAAGGTGAATTCATCAATACTTTGCCCCGAGGAATAGTGGTGTGGAAAAATCAAACCCCTAGTAGCTAGAGAAGAGGAACTAGCTCAAGTTTGAAGATGGCCAATCAGGACAGTAACCTGAGACTACCCGTGTTCCACAAAATAGGTAAGGATGGTGCATAGAAACATTGGTTTACATGTGAAGAAATATGGTCTGTGATGATAATCATAGATGAAGTAGACAAAATCATGCAACTAGAGACCACGTTCAGGGACATATCCTTGACGTGATAAATGAAGTATAAGGCTACTGTGCGAGTAGGATAGGCAAGGTCCGTTATAGCGATTAAGCATGATCTACTTAGGGAGTTCCAAAAACCTAAGTCAGAGTCCCAATGTATCATGGAGATAAAAGAGATCAAGCAAAAGGAAGGTGAGACCATATGGGATTATGACTAGCGGTTGCAAATTTTATTGGATAGGCTGACATTTCAAATACAGGATGTGCAACAAAAGGAATGGTTTATTATGGGGTTACTTCCCCATATCTGATTTCTTCTCACCCAACAGAAGATGAAAAATCAAGTGAAGGCGGTATAAATTTTCATGTGCCTAAGGGCTACCCCAGGAGGGGCAGAGACATCAGTGTGTTTGACACAAGTGCAGTCACAATTAGCCAACCTAACGATGCAATTTTGTGATATGGATAAGACAAAAGTAGTGCACAAGCAAGTATGGTGTACCACCTATTTCTAAAAATGTCATCAAAGAGATGAATGCCTTGTCTTCCCAAATTTTGTGGCAACAGGAACACCTAGTCCATTTCCATATGGGCAGATGGAATGGTGTGAAATATGCAGAAAGTGGGGCCATGTGCCACCCCACTGGACAACCTTGTAGAAGTACCATACGATGACTCACACTCCATTCTGCGAGTTCTATAAATATATCGAGCATGATGTCAATAGATATCGCTCACTCCAGTTAATGCAAGATAATACCCATGATGCATTCTAGGAATAAGAAGAGTAGAAGGGTGGTGAGCGTGATGGTGCAGAAATAGGCGGATACCAAGGAGGTCCTTGAGGTGGATATGGGCAGAGTCACAACCAAAGATATGGCGGAGGGGGATGTATATCCCCCACGTGTTTTAATTGCGGAGAGCTTGGTCATGTATCAATATTTTATACCAAATCATATGTTATTTGTGCATACTTCTATAGTCTTGAGCATGTCACTGAATACCTTCCTGACTTTTGGAAAAAGTGGGAGGAAAAAAATACCAATTGCAACATGGTGCATGTGGATTCGTGCAATAATAAGAAGAAGAATGAGGGGGCTGATGTCTAGGTAGTAACCCAAGGATGAGAAACAACAAGGGAAGACTTCAAGAATGGTGAATTATTAGGTCAAAAGTTAGACGAGAATATAAGGAAGGAACCTCAGTCCCCTCCAAGGTTTGATGTTTCCCACCAAAAAAAACAAATTGACTGATGCATAGAGGGAAATAGATGAAGAAAGAGTGCATGAGGAGCTACATCACATGACTAAGAGGTCATTTGAGGAGGCTCATATATGGGAATAAGTGTAGAGGATGACATAACAATCGTTGGAAGAATATCAGATTCATGAAGAGGTACAACACATGACACAAAGGTCGCTAGAAGAGGCTCATGCACATGAGGAATTGCAACATATGACACAAATATCATTGGAGGAGGATCACATGTGTGAATAAATACAACACGCGATGCAATATTCAATAGAGGAGGCTCACAAATAGATTGTTTTTTTATGCACTGAGCATAAATCATATGAAGAACAACGCCAAGAGGAATTGCAATGCATAGAAGTATTACATGATTTGGGTCGTAAGGAATAATATGATGACCAAGTAAGTTTTTTCTTTCACTTTAGTTTGTGAATGTTGAATGGTCTAGAAGTTGCAAGTAAGTTTAATCAGATGTTATCTACTTGCATGAAAGATCATGGATTTGAGGCTACCATATCTGCTCTCCTACTAGAAAGAGATGTATGTTAGGTCAGTAAGAAAATGTGCACTGGACGCAAATTTAAGATGATAGTAGAGCTTGGTGGCTATGATATGGATGGAATCATGTTAGATATGGGTTTTGATGTGAATATATTTTCGAATAAATCTTGGGAGGTGATGGGTAAACTGAAGTTGGTCTGGTTTCCCATCAAGCTCCACTTGGCCAATCAATACAAGATCTACCCCATAGGTTGTCTTGAGCAGTTGGAAGTGAATATAGAAGGAGTAAAAACAAAGGATGACTTTGAAGTCATAGATATGAAGGATGAATCTAATCCATACCCTGCCTTACTGGGCATTGAATGGGCCTTTGATAATAATGTGGTGTTAACTTGAAGAAGAGGTAGATGTCCTTTGAAAAAGACACCTTGTGTGTGTTCGCACCCCTAGATCCATATAACGATGATCGATATAATGAACCCATGGATGACGATGCACAAAGCTCAGTCATTGAAAAAATTTATAAGATCACAGGACACAAGGAGGATTACATCAACCCCATCATAGATGGAGAGTTAAGTTGCAGAAGTGTCAATTCTTATGACAAATTATACGGATTCCATGGATAGGTCGTAGAATAAGGTCTAGGAAGTTTCCACTCATAGATGCATAAGGATAAAAAAAGAAGTAAGATGGATCAGGTTTGAGTTGTACGATGCCCCACGGTTTGATGGGACATGGCCAATGGATATGTTTCCCATACATATGGAGAAAACCATAACCGTGAAGAAAAAGACTTCAGGCCATAGATGTAGTGGTTTGAGGGACACCTACATGGTGGTGGGTGACACACCGCCCTACTATTCAAAGATGGGTGTAGGAAAATGAGTTTGTAAAGGTTTAGTTCCATCCCATTGTTGATTTCAAACTAGCCAACTGATACAAGGGACTGAGATCCTCAAGAACACATTTCTTTTTGTGAATGTCATTGGAACTCTAAAAATATCCCTCGATCCCAATGGGTACATCGGTTTGTCTACACGATGGAAATGGTCCCTAGAACCTAGTACATTCAGGAGGAACTCAGGAGGCAAAAAATTGAGTGGACCCATATGAGTTCACAGTTTCATTCAACTTTCAACTTCACAGTAGAAGATACGACTCAAAGAGATGCACCATGTTGGATTAAGTATTTTATTTTCCATCAGCAACCAAAAGAAGCCACAACTAGGGTGGTATGTTCATATCATCATCCAATGGAAAAATTGAAAGAAGCAGTAAATTGTTGGAAGATTGATGTTGAAAATATTGTTGACGATGACCCCCATGGCATCAAGATAAAGAGTCAGAAGGAGAGAGCACACTAAAGGGTAAGGAAATATAAATGGTCGCACCAGACTATAATGGCTCGATAAAAACCAAGAAACATAATATTAGTACTAAAGAAGTACCCAAGATGGCCATAATTAGAGATTATTGGGATAAGGAGACAGTCACTCAGATATTTGACCTCCTTAAGGAATATGAGGACTTGTTTCCTTGGATATTTTCTGAGATTAAAGGCATTGCGGGATCATTGGGAGCTATGAAGATTCATCTCAAAATGGATGTTGAACCGGTCAAGAGAAGACCTTATCTCTTAAATCACGAGTATAAGAAAAAGGTGCACAAAGAACTAGATCAAATGTTGGATGCGAGAATTATTGTCCCTGTCGAGGAGACTGAATGGATTTGTTCTATGGTGGTGCAACCCAATAATACTTGCGAGATTCACATCTATGTCAATCTGGGGAGTCTTAATGCAGCCTGCGTCCATGACCCTTTCCAAACACCCTTCACAGATGAGGTGCTCGAAAATGTTGGTGGCTAGGAAGCCTACTCTTTCACAGATGAATTCTTATGATATCATCAAGTTCAAATCGTAGAGGAATATAAGGACAAAATCACCTTTGCGACCAAAAGGGGGTCATTTGCATACACAGTCATGCCCTTTGGATTGAAAAATACCCCTACAGTATTTTCCTGGATAGTGGTCGCAACATTCAAGGAATTTATCCACAAGTTCCTTGAGGTATACTTGGATGATTGGACTATGTTCATCCTATTAAAAGAACACATGCAAACTCTTCGAGTAATGCTCGATCGATGCCTCCAACTACAAATATATTTGAATTTGAAGAAATGCATATTTTGTACACCTTTTGGTATATTGTTGGGCCACGTCATGTACAAGGATGAATTTCTTGTAGACCCAACTAATATTGTCATCATCTTGAATATGGTTCCCCCCACTTCAGTGCGAAAAATGTGTGAAACATTGGGTCATATATGATACTACTGATGGTTCATCCAAAATTATGCCCAGATTGTGGCTCCATTGAAAATGTTGGTGCGAAAGGATATTAAGTATGAGTGGACACAAGAATGTCGACAAGCCTTGTATACTCTCAAATAAAAACTGGTTACTACACTCATTTTGGTGTTTCCTGATTGGTCTAAGTTCTTCGATGTCCAAGTCGATGCTTTTTCTATTGCACTGGGTGTCGTTCTTGCATAGACAGGGGAAGGAAACATCGACCATGTGGTCTATTTTTCTAGCCGCAAATTTTCTGATGCCGAAAAGAATTATACGACAACTGAACGCGAAGGCCTAGCCATGGTATATGCCTTACAAAAGAAAATCTTCAACTCACTGGGGTCGACCTTCAAATTCTTCACTGATCACTCCATGTGCAAGTATTTTCCCAACAAGCCAATGTTGGATGGAATAATTTGTTGTTGGTTGTTTCTTTTTTAATAGTTTGACTTTGAATTTGTCCTTAAGCCTAGGAAACATAACTTTGGCCCAGATCATCTATTACGGATTGAGACGAGGGAAGATGCTACGAGCCTCGATGATGAACTCCTCGATGCACAAATATTTTGGGTTGAATTCATTCTTGATCAATTGGTTGAGATCACAAAATTTATCATGACTAGCTCGGCTCCCTGAGGCTATACCCTGGCATAGCATCGTCAACTAGTGACCCATAGTGTTGATTACCAATATTTTTGACCACTTATATAAGTTGGGCGTAGATGGCATCCTATGTCGGTGTTCTCTAGAACATGAACGAAACCCCATCCAACATGAGGCACATGAAGGAATTTTTGGAGGCCACAATGTGGGTAAGGGTACCATGTGCAAGGTTCTGCATGCAAGGATTTGGTGGCCCTCTCTCTTCACATATGCCAAAGATTATTGCAAACGTTGCAACATATGTCAATGTGTTATAAATCCATGCCGAAGAGATGAGCTTATGTTGTTCCCTATGAATACACTTGAGCCCTTTCATAAATGGGAAATATATTTTGCGAGGCCCATCAATCCCCCCATGCGTCCCACAGGGGAGTGCTGCATCATTACCATGAATGAATACCTCACCAAGTGGGCCGAAAAAATACCAGTCAAATATTGTACTATATATACAACAACGCGCTTCATTTTAAATAATTTCATCACTAGATTCAGATGTCCAAGGGTGATGATGAGTAACCAGGGGTCTTATTTTTTGAATGAAACCATTCAACAACTCACTATGGATTTCATTATCCATCACCAGAAGAGCACCCCTTATCACCCTTAAGAAAATGGTACAGTGGAATATTTTAATAAAATTTTAGAACATGCTCTAACAAAAGTCTGTAACGTGCAGCGTGATGACTTGGATTAGTGCATCCCTGCAATCTTATGGGCTTATCGAACAACATGCAAAAGAATGACAAAGCACACACCATTCAGGTTGGTCTCTGGAAAATAAGTGGTCATGCTACTAGAATTTATTGTTCCTTGCCTCTAGGTCACCCAAACCACCCAGATGACCAATGATCAATCTCTTCATCATATGTTAGATGAGATATTGGAACTAGAAGAAGATTGAATGATGGTCAGTTTCAGTCAAATGGTCGAAAATGAAAGATAGAAGGCATGGCGTGTTGGGTATGTGTTATATTCTTTGCACGAGTAACTGTAGTGTTTGCGTTGCGCCGGGTGTGCAGAGGGGTTTGAGGGGGGTGAAATCCCCCCCGTGTTGGGGTTCAGGGGCAGTGCTCTCGAGAATTTTTTTCCTTGGGAAACATGTCGCATTTTTGGGCGGTTTTTCGACACATGGTTTTTGCCGATGGTTTTCTATTTCCGGTTAAGGAATTAGGTTTGTTGACTAATCTAATTCATTGGGTTATGGTTTTGGATGTCGTTGGCTTGTATATGTATGTTGTATTGTAAACAATGTAACTCAATGAATGAATACAAAATATGTTGGTTTTCTCGGTTTGGGTTTCCAGGGGAAAAATCTCTTTGTAATGTTTGTATTTGCCATTGTATCTTTTATGTTCTTTTACTGAAAATTTCTTTGTAGTAAATATTGTACAAGGTTAAAATCTATAGTTGGTATCAGAGCTTTGTTGGCTTTAGGGGGACGCCTTTGTGGTCAAGGGTTTGGATCAGGACTATGATAAGCCTTGTTACAGTGGGAGATCTATGGTATTGATTTTTCAGGTGAAAAGAAATGGCTATCAATTCGAAAATGGAGATTGAGAAGTTTAATGGGCAAAGTTTTGAGTTGTGGAAGCTCAAGATGGAAGATATGTTGGTAGACAGAGATCAATGGATCATGATAGATCCAAGTACTGAACCTACAGGAAATTCAGCAGATGACTAGAAAAAGTTAAATCAGAAGGAAAAGAGCACAATCCGACTGATTCAGTATTATTGAATGTGTCAGAGGAAGCTATAACCAAGGATTATGGGATAAGTTGGGGAAGTTGTATTAGTCCAAGTCCCTAGTAAATAAACTATTCCTCAAAAATAATCTGTATAACCCGAGGATGAGAGATGGAGACTTGGTGGCAGAGCATTTGAACGCCTTAAATATTATGGAAATTCAATTAGTATCTATTGAGACTAAAATTTCAGATGAAGATAAATGTATCAGTTTACTGTGTTATTTACTAGACTCGTGGGATAGTATGGTTGTGGTCATAGGTAGTAATACAACTGCCTTGAAGTTTGATGAAGTGGTCTCATCATTGTTTTCATAGGAGATGGGACAGAAGAATATGGAAGGACAGAGAACAGACACATTATTTGCAAGAGGACGTTCCCAGGAAAGAAATAGATCTAAGTTCTCAAGTGGGAGATCTAAGTCTAAGGGTAGATCTAAATCTCGCGAAAAGTTTGTAAAGGTATGTTGGAGATATGGAAAATAAGGGCACTACAAGAAGTAGTGTAGATCCAAAGTTGAGAAAAAGAAGGGATCTCAAGAATTTCCTTCTACAGAAGAAAAGACCTACAAGGAAGAAGGAGGGGATGTCTACTTGGATTCTTCAAGAACACATGTAGATCATGAGGAATGGTTGGTTGACTCAGGTGCATCCTTTCATATGACTCCCCACACGGAGTGGTTCTGTGAATATGAAAGGTATGATGGAGGTAATGTTTTCCTAGGTGATGAATCGACAAACAGAATCATAGGTCGAGGAAAAGTCAAGTTGAGGCTCATAGATGGAAGGATTAGAACACTTCCCGGTGTTCTTCACATCCCAGGTTTGGCGAGAAATTTGATTTTTGTAAGAAAAATGGATGATGCAGGGTTAAAAACAATATTTGAAAAGGAAACATGTAGGATGGTTCGAGGAGAACTGGTGTTGTTGAAGGGAGTTCGGTTTGGAACTCTGTATAAGCTGGAAGGAAGCACTATTAGTGATATGTGTAATAGTTCTATTATTATTGATATTGGAGTTGAAGAAGAAAGAAATCCTAAAGTCTATGGAGAAAAGGTTATGTTGTGGCATCAAAGACTGGGGCATATCAGAGAGAAGGGTCTTCGACTACTACACGGTAAAGGTATAGTTGAAGGTATGTCTAACTTCTCTCTGGATTTTGATTTCTATGAACATTGTGTATATGTGAAGCAGAATCGGTTAAGATTCCCTTTTGGTGCAACGAGGGAAGAAGGAATTTTACAGCTAGTTCACAGTGATGTATTTGGACCTGTATTGGTCCCATCATTGGACAAATCTGTGTACTATGTCTCATTTATATATGACTTCTCGAGGAATACTTGTATATATTTCCTCAGGAAGAAATATGAAGTCTTTGACAGGTTTAAAGAGTTTAAGGATCTTGCTGAGAATCAAACAAAGAAAAGAATTAAGGTGTTGAGGACAGATAATGGCGGAGAGTTCTGCGAGAATGAATTTGAAGAATTTTGTAAGAAGTGTGGTATATAAAGGCAGAAGACTACTCCATACACACCTCAACGGAATGGAGTTGCAGAAAGGATGAATAGGACGTTGATGGAAAAAGCAAGGTGCATGCTCAATGGTGTCGAGTTAGGAAAAGAATTTTGGGCAGAGGCAATGGGTATTGCATGTTACCTGGTCAACAAATCACCCTCATCAGTGTTGGATGAAAAGACTCCACAAGAGGTATGGACTGGTAAGAAACCTTCTCTCACACATCTCAAGGTATTTGGTTGTGATGCATATGTTCATGCTCCAAAGGAAAACATGAGTAAGATAGATAAGAAGGATGAAAAGTGTATATTTATTGGATATAAAGATGGTTTCAAAGGTTATAAGTTTTGGAACCCATAAACTAAGAAGGTATTGTATAGCCGAGATGTGGTATTTAGATAAATGAAGGATGTTGTTAAACAGGAATTCCTACCAAGTAAGAAAAAACCAGAGAAAATAGAGTTTGATTTAAAGGATGATGAGTCAGGTTCTATAGAAGAACATGAATCAGAAGAAGAAGATCCTCATACTCCAATATTGAGGAGATAGGTTCGAGAAAGAAGGATACCAGAAAGGTTACTCCATCTGATTTCCGTTCAAATTTTGCTTTGTCTATTAATAATGATGATCCTAGAACTAACAGGGAGGCAGTGGATTTAGAGGATGGAAATCTCTGGAAAAGGGCCATGGAAGAAGAAATGGAATATTTGGATAAGAATGAGGCTTGGGATCTAGTGGAGTTTCCGACTAGAAGAAATCCCATTGGCAGAAAATGGGTATTTAAAAAGAAGCCTAATGCAAAAGGAAAAAATGAGAAATACAAAGCTCGGTTAGTAGAAAAGGGTTATTCCTAGGTTGAGGGAATTGATTTTGGTGAGATTTTTTCTCCTATTGCCAAGTTAACCTCTATAAGATTTTTGTTATTTGTTGCTATTGCATTTGATTTTGAAGTAGAACAGATGGATGTGAAGAAAACATTCCTACATGGGGATCTGGAAGAAGAAATCTATATGAAGCAACCAAGAGGTTATGGTGTGAAGGGAAAGAAGGAGTTGGTATGCCAACTGAAATTTCCCTGTATGGTTTAAAAAAATCGCCAAAGATGTGGTATCAAAAATTTGATACTTATATGTTGGGACTTGGCTTCACAAGAAGCAAAGAGGATCGTTGTGTGTATTTTAAATTAATTGGTAATAATTTGATTTATTTGGTCTTGTATGTGGATGACATGTTGTTGATGGGAAACAACAAGGAGATTATCCAGGATGTGAAAACTTAGTTCTCCTCTAAATTTGACATGAAGAATCTCGGTGCTTAAAATTTCATTTTGGGCATGGAAATTAAAAGAGATCGGAAAAAGAGGAAACTCTGGTTAAATCAGAGAAAATATGTCGAGACAATATTGTGCAGAGGTTTAATATGCAGGAATGTAAACCGGTCAAGGTTCTTATTCAAGTTGGTGTAAAGTTATATGCGGATCAGTGTCCCAAGACACAGGAAGAGGAGGAGGACATGTCTCATGTTCCATATGCCAGTTCAGTTGGAATTTTGATGTATGCAATGTTATGTACTAGACTGGACATTGAACATGCAGTGGAAATTTTGAGCAGGTATATGTCAAAACCAGGGAAGGAGCACTGAACAATAGTAAAAAGGGTTTTTAGGTATTTGTGTGGCACTGCTAGCTATGGATTGTGCTACCAAGGAAGACCGAGATTGGACAGAGTGGTGGATATACATGGATTTTTGGATGCATATTGGGTTGGAGATCTGGATCATAGGATATCTACAAGTGGGTATGTGTTTAACTTGTTTGGAGGAGTAATAAGTTGGATGAGAAAAAGACAGGTTGTAGTGGCACTTTCAACTATAGAAGTTGAATACATGGTAGCCACTCGTGCAAGTAAGGAAGCAATATGGTTACAAAAATTGTGTTCAGATATTGGCTTAGTACAACAAGCTGTAAGGATAGATTATGAAAGCCAAAGTGAAATTTTTCTAGCGAAGAACTCGGATTATCATTCAAAGACAAAGCATATTGATATTCAATATCACTTTTTGAGAGACATGGTTGAAGAAAATAAAGTATTGTTGATGAAGGTGGACACTTTGAAGAATGTTGCAGATTCATTAATAAAATCTGTGAGCACTGAGAATTTCTCATGGTGTAGAGGATCCATGGGCATTGTTGCCCTAGATTATTGACTATGTAAACATGTAACCCCATGTATGCAAAGAAAACAACAAGTGGGAGAATGTTGGGTATGTGTTATATTCTTTGCACGAGTAGTAGTGTATGTGTTTCTTCGGGTGCATAGGGGGTGAAATCCCCTCGTGCGGGGGTTTGGGGGCAACACCCTTGAGAATTTTTTTTCCTTGAAAAACGTATCGCATTTTTGGGTGGTTTTTCGGCACATGGTTTTTGCCGATGATTTTCTATTTTTGGTTAAGGAATTAGGGTTGTAGACTAAGCGAGTTCATTGGGTTAGGGTTTTGGATGGAACTGGATCCTATACGTATATTGTATTGTAAACAATATAACAAAATGAATGAATATATAATATGTTGGTTTTCCCGGTTTGGGTTTCCAGGGGAAAAATCTATGTGTAATGTTTGTATTTTCCATTGTATATTTTATGTTCTTATAATGAAAATTTGTTTGCAGTAAATATTGTACAAGGTTAAAATCTACATGGCATGACCATAACATACGCCAAAAATTTCTCCATCCTAGCTCTTTTGTATTATTATATGAGAAAAAATATTTACACCATCCTAGAAAGCTCCACATGCACTGATTGGGTCCTTTCTGAATAGTCTACATTAGTGAAGCAGGTGCCTCCAAGATGGAAACCCTACAAGGATAACCATTCAAGGGACTCATTAATAGCAACAAGTTCAAGCTATACTATGGCTCGCAAGGGTTAGTCATTGTTTAAACTCTTGGTATAAGTTTTGAATATGGATAGAATAGGTTTGGTGTAGGTTTTCCAATAGGTAGCACATCTCATAGTCGACATAGTTTCCCTTTTGGACAACACAAAATTCACACCAATCACGTAGGTGGACTCGATTGATTGACAATTTATGCAACTTTTCCATATTTCCAAATCAGGTTGATGCTTTGGCATAGATTAAGGTCTGGATCTGCTCTGACAATTCGCGCAGTTTTCGGAAGAGTTTCCAGGTGATTCAGTCATTGAAAGGGAAAGTAATCCCATTTGGGAAATTGACACATGCCACAAGTACACGGTCAGTTATACCACCACATTCTCCAACATGCATCCCCAATACAATAGATATGTAATATCGATATCCCCATGAGTCACATTTCACCACCAGTTACTACTTGTACTCCAAGTTATCCCCCCCGTCAAATATTTATTTCTCTCCTTTGTCATATTCCCCACCCTCTACCCTCTACATATATAATCCCCCCGACATTATAGCTGAAGTAATTATCCATGCCCCATTCACTATCACCTCCATTTGTGACTTCCTTCATAATCTCGTTATTATTTCCCCCAATTCTCTTACTGTTAGCACTATGAATCACCCTCCAACTGCAAGAGGATAAGCCCAATACCCATCAAAATAAAGGTAAAATGGATAAAATTTGTTTTGAGAGGGTGGCTCAGTGAGACTGTAAGGAGAGGAGAAGATAATGGATATCATCGCAGATCAGTTCGAGACCATTGGGCTATGGAGTTATAAGCATAGTGAATAAGGAAGGAATTTAAACTGCCTATTAAAAAAAAGGATTTATGTGGTGATGAGAAGAGAGAAGACATAATATGTTTGAGTGATGAACCATGAAAAATGGGCAAGATAATAGTAGATCCTCTAATGCCTTAAGAATCCATAGATCAGAGAGATGCTACATCCAAACAAGAACAAAATAGAAAATGTCTATCAAACCATGAAATATGGGAAAGATAAAAACAAATCCTCCATCACCTCAGGAATCCATAAATCAGAGAGATTACGTTCATACAAGAAGGAAAACAAAAAGGTTTGAGTGATGAATGATGAACATGGGAAAGATAACAACAGATCCTCCACTGCCTCAGGAATCCATGAATCACAACTACTACATTTAGACGATAAGGAAAACATGAAATATTTGATGAACCATGAAATATGGGCATGATAGAAACAGACCCTCCATCGCCTCAAGAATCCATAAATCAGAGAGATTACGTTCAGACAAGAAGGAAAATAGAAGCAACGCATAAACATAAACTAAGAAGATAGTCTGATAAAAATGATTCAAAGGAATATTCAATAACATATATTTACAATATGAGCCCTTAGGCTTCCAAAATGAAACATACAGAGCACTGCTCTGAAAACACTCTCGGTGCTCCAGCCTCTAACCCCCCCCCCCTTTTACAAAATAATGAACTGATCAATTTATACTCAGATCATTCCACAACTCCCAGGAGTTTGATTTGGCCATTCCATTCAAAGCCTTACGTCTCCACCTTCTTCTATCAGAATGTGCATGTCTCCTCCTGTCAACTACAAACTCAGCTCAACATGGGCCTGCAGGAAAAATCGCCCATCGTGTTACCTCGAGCAGACAACTCTATCTCCATGGCCAGATCCTCCACGCATTCTATTTATGGAGTGAGTCGAGGTTTCAACCACCACTCCTTTTTCATTAACTGATCTCTCATCGGGGTCAGGATGAGGCTTAACGCCTAAGGGGCTTCCATGCACTGCTCTTGGATTGACCCTGACTCCTGCTGCGAAGATAAATGTCTCACAAATACTTCGGGAATTCGGGCTTCGGGCCTCCTTGGTGCGCAACTCTTACAATCCTCTGAAGTGTCAAAATTCCTAAATGAGAGATCTGGTGACACGTGGCCTCTTGTTTGGATGGCTCATATTTACTTCGGGACTTCGCCTCCTTTGTCTAATCGTTAATCCTTGCGCTTCTTTGAAATCTTGATCACCCGAAAGTCGTTGATCCGAAACGTATACGGGATCTCCATCGTTGAAAATTTAACCCAACCACTTCTTGTATTTCAGCCCCAAAATAGATTGTTCTGAATGTTGCGCTTGTGCCTATGTATGTTTCTTACGCAAGAAAAATATTTGTACAACTGTTACGACCCTTGACAACTTTATGTGATAACATTTGGCTCCACAGGGGATGGAAAGATCTTTGCGAGCTGCCAAGAACAAGTAGTTCCAGTTCCTTAGTTGATGGGTTATGGAGTCATTCTCTGAAACATCATACTAAAGAAAACAGGCCGACACATACACTATTCTAAAAATGAAAGCAAACACACCTGCTCCTCAGGGAGCTTATTTATGTACAAAACCTAAGTTAACTGACTTTTACAAAATGCTAGGTGAAAGAAAACTTCCACCATAACCATTCAAACTGTTTGATAACTGAATCCTTCGCTTCACTGCAAATGATCCATAAAAGACAAGGAAAGTGTGACAGGTGACTAATTTCATTCTTATGATCACCCATATTACCTTCAAATGTTGATAAAAATATCAAGCCTGCATGCTCCAAAGAATTTGAAAAGTGTAACTTTATGTACTCATCGACAGGGTCATGAAACTGAAGGAAACACATGATTAACTTATGAAAGGTTACCACTATTTCAAAGCTGCTGATAGTTGGCTTGATGTCCTCTACAGAAACACTTGATTGAATGACAGCCACATGCATCTGTGGGTCAAAAAGCTACTTGCTGTGAACTATAGGTACAAGTAGAAGAAGGCTAGACGTAGCAGGATGTTGATCCACTGGAGACTGTTGATTTACTTCTGGCTATGTATAAACGATCTCTTCACGTGCCTCAACTAAGGGTTGCTACTGGTCAAACTCTCGGGTTGTGTCTTCTATGACAAGTCCCACTTTTCTATCACCCTTATTGTCTTCATAGTGATAAAATATAAGGTAAGCTTGTTGCTCATCATCACTAGAATATCCATCAAAAATGGGTTGCCTTTCATGTCTATGATCAACCTTTAAAACAATAATTTCATCAAGAATATAACTGTTAAAAATATCCATTTCAGGAACAGTAATATATGTTGCTTCTAACTATTTATACACATGATTTTCATCAAGATAGGGTTTCTCATGGATACCTGCGTCGAAGACAAAATTATCCATAGTCTTTTCTTCATAGGGACAACAGGCAAAAACTGCCTTACGTTTAGAGTTGAGATGATACTAACTTTGAATCCTTCCACAAGCTCGGAGGTTCTCCTCTACTTCCTCAGCATCCATGAATAACTGTGATAAATATGTATATTTCCTTTCTCTCAGGAGAAGGACAAGCTCTGAATGCTGAGCCATGACATGGTACACCATGGTAATAGTCTTTTTGATTCTTATCTCTACAAGCATACTATGATAAGCTATGTAAAACCTCATGTTGAAGACAACCAAGGCTTCCTCTTCCCCTCTCCTCAAGGCATTAAAATCATCCCAGTACCGTTCAAGGGACTTGTTCTTACCCCACCACTTTAAAAGAGCATTGTATAGCTCAACCCAAGAACCAATGGAGTCAGCTCCCAAACCCTTAAACCATACAACAACATATCCTAACGAGGATTTGGAAAAAAACCTCATGGTAACATCCTCGTGAGCTATCTCAAACTAATCAATAAAATTCTCGAAAGCCTCCACATGCCTCTCAGCTGTAACATGATCCTCTCCAGAAAAATGAGGAAAGTACTTCAATAAATCAAGAGGATAAGGATGAGGATGATATGGAAGCTTTAAAGGTTTAAACAACTTGTCTTTGATTCTAGTTTGAAAACTAGTGGGTTGAATATGAGGCTTAACACACTGATGGCAAGGCTCAATAGTAACAACAGGATGTGATGAGATTTGAGGAGGTTGTGGATCCATTTCAACCTCCCCAGGCCTGCAAGGGTGATTGAGTTCAAGAGGGGTTTCAATATGAAGCTCATCTTTATGAGTAGGCTGAGCTGAGGATATAATATCAGCATCTACAATACAGGAAGAAAGCAGGTATGCTTCTTCCAAGGATGGATATATAAAGGAAGGATGGTGATCAACCGAATAAACAAAGAAAAATATGATCATCTTTATATGTGAAGGGAAAAACAAAAATGAGTTGATAAAGAACAACAAAAGTTCACAAAGAAAGCTCATAATATGATACCTAGTCATTCCCTTCATCTTTCTCTCAATAGGATCCTCCCCAGTGGAGTCTCTGATGTGGAGTCACTAGGTAGATGATTACAATCAATTTATGTATCCCTCTCTTGTCTACCATCAAGAGTAGGATCTATGTCGTTCTTCCCAGAGAGCTCTTCAATCTGCTCAAATCCGTCCCCGACAACGGTGCCATTTATTTTAGCACTAGGAATCACCCTCCCACTACAAGAGGATAAGCCCAGTACACATCAAAATAAAGGTAAAATGGATAAAAATTGTTTTGAGAGGGTGGCTCAACGAGACTGTAAGGAGAGGAGAAGAGAATAGGTATCACCGCAGATCAATTCAGGACCATTAGGCTATGGAGTCATAAGCATGGTGAATAAGGAAGGAATTTAAACCACCTATTAGACAAAAGGATTTATGTGGTGATGAGAGGAGAGAAGACAGAAGATGTTTGAGTGATGAACCATGAAAAATGGGCAAGATAACAGCAGATCTTGTACCTCCTCAGGAATCCATAGATCAGAGAGATGCTACATCTAGACAAGAAGAAAACAAAAAATGTCTTTCGAACCATGAAAGATGGGAAAGATAACAAAAGATCCCCCATTGCCTCAGAAATCCATAAGTCAGAGAGATTACGTTCAGACAAGAAGGAAAACAAAAAGGTCTGTGTGATGAACGATGAACATGGGAAAGATTACAGCAGATCCTCCACAACCTCAGGAATCCATGAATCAAAACTACTACATTCAGACGATAAGGAAAACATGAAATATCTGATGAACCATGAAATGTGGGCATGATAACAACAGATCCTATATCGCCTCAGGAATCCATAAATCAGAGAGATTATGTTCAGACAAGAAGGAAAATAGAAGAAGAGTATAAACTAAGAAGACAATATGATAAAAACGAGTCAAAGGAATCTTCAATAACATATATTTACAATTCGATCCCTCAGGCTTCCAAAATGAAACATACAG